>JAQFYM010000711.1:0-51933 GCA_034694785.1 Agrenia bidenticulata | reverse complement strand
TTCTAACAAACAATTTGCTCTTCTCTGTCATTTCTGACGAAATTCTACAAATCCTGAACATAAAATAGATACCAATGACTGTCCCCCCAACAGAAAAAATAAAAAAACTGAGCATTTTCCAATCCCGAACTTTAGCTACTAAGTACGAAGTAACCGTAAAGTAACCCCCAAACACACTTTCAAACAAAACATTGAAAATTTCAATAAGCAACCTCATACCGAAAAATTTGTTAAATCTTAGAATGTGGCCTTCAATCTTATAATAAGATTTGAGCAATAGACAAAAAATTGCATTTCCATGGGCATTTCCTACCTTGGAATCTTCAAGTAAAGATTTATCTGATGGGAAACTTTCTAGGATATAATCCAACATTAGGCTGTAGATTTGCAAGAAGTATTCCAAAGTAATCAAAGAGAATAAGTGTATGGAACTAAATGAGCATGTAATTACATCTAAAATAGTTGCCAAGACCGGGAAATCTTGATCAATCTCAGTAAACGATGTTACTGCCAAAAGCAGCACTGAAAATCCGCAAGTAATTAACAACCGATATCGCCAATTGTTAGCAAATTGATTACATCGCTTTTGAAACTTTTCTTGACAGTGGAGTTTGTCCACAATGAAATGGGTCATGTTGACAAAATCGGTCCAAAAATGTACGAACTCATCCTGCTTGTTGAACATATCCAATCTTGACATTCCTGTGCAAACTATTACTAATAATACCCACGAGAGGCTTGCCAGTGTGAGTGTATCTTTTCCTCGTCCACCGAGGATGTTGAACATTTCGATTACTTGAGAATAATTGACAACATAAAGAATCCCGTTAACGACTGGTATTGTGATACATAGAATGCAGAGAAATTTTGGGTACGAAAACTTATTTGTGATTAGTTTTGAACCATAGACTTTGGAAATGTTTATTGAGACTGGTAGATAGCCCATTGCCTGTGAAAATCGGAAGGGCCACTTGGCCGCTTCTATTAACGTTTTCGAAATCAAATTTTCTGATAACATTTCAGTCGGACTGTCAGTTTAGGAATGACAGCATTTTATTGAATTGAAATTGTTGATAGAAGATGATTTTATTTATTTATTTATTAGAACAGTACAACACAGTTGTTGATATCATATTTATAATTCACTAAGAGTATTTGCTGAATAGCTCATTTGATACACTAGGATTGGAGTTTCGATATAACCAGGTTTCTGTAAAAAAAACCGACCCTTGAACTTCGAAGAGTTCCTTATAAATAATGGCACTTTATTGGGTATGTTCTCTATAAGCGCTTGCTAAATAATTGTATTACATCCTTTTATAATCATACTAATGACATTTACTTTTCATACAAGCTTTTCCAATTAGCTTACGACCACAGTGAACATATACTAAATTTTTTCTTCTAAGTAATTCTTTGAGTAATGAGAAAATGTATCTATTTTATACAGCTCAATACACCTACAATGATGTTATTCCGAGCTCAATATAGGACTTATCAATCGTAGAATAACTTAATATTCAACCTGAGGTCTCATTATGAATGTTTTCATCTTATGACTCATCACCATTTTGGAACTTTACCAAAACCACCAAATACGTCGTTACCGACCCCATAACCTAATAGAAGGAAAAATATTTAAAACTTTGGTGTATATTACGGATTATAAATATTCCATACCGAAACCATAAGCCTGCAATTGAAATCAAAGAATCTGTTTTCGATGCAGAGAGGGTTGTTAGCAATCCGGGATATGACTAGCTGCTTCTAATAAAGATTGGAAATAGATGAATTCAAATATAATTTCGTTTTAAGATAGGAATTAAAAAAATTAAATCACTTTAGCCATGTATGATAATCTCCGGAGCACAGAAGGGTCAGAGCCCTCCTAACAAACTCTTTACTCTTCGCCGTAATATCTGACGAAATTCGACACCGTGTGAATATCAAATAAAATCATAGTACCTAGCCCCCGAATGACAATATCCCGAATCGCTTTGGAAATGGTTCGGAAACATGCAATGTAAATCTTGATGAAAAATCCAACCCAGATAACAAACCCTGCGTGGACATAAATAACAAGTAGACTAACTAGCCAAATCAAAGGCAACTTTAAACACTTACTTGTAAACAATGAATCTGTGATAGACTAAAGTGTAATACCCATGATCAAGTGTAACGACCTATTAATTTAGGCAACTTTGATGTCAATAAACCAACCAACCGATAGCATCACAAATTCTGATTCCTAAGGAACGCTAGGTACAAAAACCCCAGTAAGATTTGCAAGACTGCAAACGTCCAGAATAAAATCGACTTATTTTTAATTATTTCATTGATTTAAATGAAGTGACATGATGTCCTAAAAATTCCGAGGTCTTCGAATCTCGTGAGCAAATTCACAGTGCCTTTTCAATCATAAAACTCTTTTGTGCCATATGAGGAAGGCAAACCTAGAAACGGTACTCACAATGGTTAGAAATAGTCCATTGTAAGTGTAGACAAATTTGTCTCCAATTTCCGAAAATACTTGTCTACCATCTGCCTTACCTAACTGAATAATTAAATAATAACCCACAGAGTCGAAGGCAGTCGATAAAAATACTGGCTGAACTCCAGATGACAGTACAGGCAAAACTGTGGCCGAAAACAAAGCTTCGAGATGCTTGGAGTTATCCAGCGTCTGTTTAGCTGACTCAGGTATTTTCTGTCCCAATTTCATAGGAGTGGAACCTATACGAAGTGGAAAGTACCCGGGTATCTTTAGACTGATTATTGCCCATTTCCCCAAATCTATCAGCTCGCTTTCGGTTTTTCGAAACTGTTCTTCGTGAAGTTGTTGGAACTCAGAATTGTGGGCCGATTGAGAATTTATTGAAAATATGTTAGTCATTGATTTCTAACTAATTATTGTATTTATTATTGGAGCTAGAGACCTTGGGTGTTTAGGAGACTACACTAAAAGTTAAAAGTTTATATCCGGCCAGGCTATGCCTTCTCGAAAGCAGTCATGTAGTAAATGACAAAATACTCTTCCACTAATTCATGCGTCGTCACACTATTAATACAAACGAATATGAAACAACATGAAAGGATAGTAATGTTGACATAAATTTCCTATGTCTTGACCTCGGTATTCATAAAATTTAGTACAGCTTCTGATATTTTCATGTTATTTGAATTGATTATGTTTCAGGAAACTTTGAAGCACTTATACTTAAGGTATTGAAACTGAATTAAAATCAAACCTATATAGATATTTACTAGCTCATGGTAGCTAGTTCAGGTGAAAACGTAGTCATATTAAATCATAATAGTTATCTAGCTTGGCTTTCTTGGAGTAATTAACTCTTGAAGGTCGAGTGTATTATTTGACGCAATCGTGAAATCTTATTGCTCTTTAATGCCGGTGTTTGTACTAAAACATTTAGCAGTATAAAATCTGCCATGTCTTTACTACGGATAAGATCATCTTTCCTTTTAGAATATGAATCACACACTTCCTCGCACTAATTACTTAAATTAGCATTTCCTCACACTGCCTCACAGGTTATGGAGCTTGGGAATCATTAAATAATTTACTCGCGTTATGTCATCTCTTTCTTAAGCTCTTTTGTGATCCCATGTCATGACTAAAGAAAGTTAATCTCAGGCTCAGTTTACAATATTTTCTATAAGTACACGGAGGTTTTTTCTCTTAACTTAAAGTTTTTTTTAAATACTTGAAGAATCTAAGAAGATGTCACATCATATTTCTGAAGGATCCTCCCTCGCTGGAACATCCATACTGGAAATTTGTGCAGCCATTAAAACGAATAGGAATTGCACAATTCAAATTAGTAAATGATACATACATACATACATACAATCTACTGTTACGAAAAAATCTTAAAATTTTGACAACTTTTGATTTCCCTGTTAACCACAGCTAATCACAGCGATGAGTCCTTAACGGATCCGAATCACTATTGCCACTCTGGGTATTGCTATTCCCCTCCACAACCGATTATTGAAGGGAAGACAAGGGATGCTTGTTCATTTTCCAAGGCAGCGTAAGTTAATCTTTATTTCCATTTGAAACAGTTTATGCTTTTAATAATTGTGATGCATGTAAAGGGAAGCCGCCACAGGGTCCGTGGGAGTATTGACCTACCGTCTTGGGAACTCTAATGTCAGATTCGCCCTTATGTTCTCGGTGCCGTATGACTTTAACTTGTACACGAGTTGGTTCGGCTTAGCCTTCATGGACAGCAGTGTCCCAGCTAATGAGGCTTTGTACAAGGAGATGTACTACGGGAAAGAGAATGTCGATATGATTGACCGTAAAAGAGCTAAGGTATTGTAATACTTTGCATAAACCAATGCAAATTCACAATTGAAATCGTTTCATCAGTTTTGCTGCATCTCCCTTCAAACTAAATACTGATTAAACCGAATCAGTTGTTTGGATTTAAAAATATTCTGTAGAGTCTGGGCAGACTTAATGTTGACACATCGTTCTAATGTTTCTACATGTTAGTTCGAGTGGACAGACTCAATCTAACTTATTAATTAAATATTTTAAATGGTTTAAAGGCTAAGGACGGCATCACACTTCATGTAGAAAAAGGCGAATGGAAAATCAGTGCAACGATGAGTGAGGCGAAGAGGTCAATTATCCATATTGAGATCACAAAAAAAGGTCACTCTCAAGCTCATGGACACCCCCATGGGGGCTGGGCTGTCCAATAATCTGGGCTTTCCGGCCATCGTCCGCAGACATTTCTTGACCAGATCATCAGGAATAAAGCTTTTGAAGAATTTTCTGAAGATTTCCTATTTTCGCACCAAATTTTTAATCATTCAATCAAGACGGACATGTAGTTGAATACCTGACTTAATAGCTGTCAGTATTTCATTATAACAATTAGTCCGACACCGGCGACACCGACTACTATACATTTTAATAATTATTTCTACAATGACTAGAACTACTAATACTTGTGACTCCTCCGGACGCTCCATGGACTTCCGGTTCTTGAATTCCCCGAGAAAGTTCATGTTGAACTTGTAGATGGGAGTTGTGAGATTTGCCGTAACTTGTACTTATCTTAACCTTATCATTAATAATCTCGTCTTCCCTATTAAACATTCTATTTCCAACTCCAACCAAGTCGTCATTGTTATTATTGTTAGTATTAACATTACTCCCAGGGGATGATCTTTTGGAAATGGCTTCACTCCTTTGACCCTCAGGGGGAATAGTTCGGTTAAACGATTGTCTTTGCTCATGGTGAGATTGAGAATACTGTGGACTGACTGACCTTAGCGAGGTCATTACGAAACCCCCATTGTCATTGTTAAGGGAATGATTGACATGATGATGACCAGTGCTACTGTCCCCTGATGAACTAGCCGCATCTCTAGTATCGGTATCCCCTTGATTCGGACTAATCACCCTTTCAGTGGGAAGTGAGTCATCTTCATCCCCCTCCTCTCCCGTCTCATCTTTCCCCCTAAACAAGATCAAGAGCAAATGGACTGTAATAACTTTACCGCATCTCCACTCATAAGCGCTTTGTTCTGAGGAATTACATATCGAACCTGGTGGGTTCCATTGGAAGGGCATTTCTTGCAATTGCCGCAGCCGTGTTCATCAAAAGCTCATCGTATCCATAAGGAATATGTGAGTAGCCAAGTTGGGGGTTGAAGTTACTTCCATATTGGTGATTGTGAGGGTTACAGGATGGATAGCCGTAATTGTAATAAAATGCGTCGGGGGCTTCAGATTTTATTTGACTCAGGCATCCTAAAGGAGAAACACCTGTCGGTGACATTGTCAAAGGACATGGTGATGAAGATTCTAGCAACGCTCCAGCTGGATTCACACTGCCTCCATTTCCGGTAGAAGAAATACCGGTAGTGTTAGTGTTTGAGTTAGTCCCAACTCCATAAGCCAAGGCGAACAGAGCTTCAGGGTCACAGACGAATTTGTACACGTACCTCTCCCCGGCGACCTTCTGCATGATCCCTTTTTCGTAATAGTATCTGAGAGATCGGGATAACTTGTCGTAGTTCATTGCGGGCCGGTTTTTCATCAAGCCCCATCGACGAGCAACCTGGCATAAATTTATGATTTTATTAAATAAATGTGGAGATATTAATTTGCTAGTCTTTTCCACACCTCTTCGGGTTCAATCAGTTTAAATTCCATCCCTCGACCTGTCCATGAAATGCATGGAGAATTGTTCGGATCATCCAAAAGGGTCACTAGGAACTGCCAGAGTTGCAGGGATCCTCGTCGCTGATGGTATGGCGTTGATGGGGTTGAAGAAGCGGTGGTGTTCTGAAGATGACCTGTTGTAGCTTGGTTCTGTAAAACAATTTTACACAGTGTTATTCCGTTGATCAGGCAGTCTAAAAAAAGTCCGTTGTATTAAGAGTAGGATTGATTTCTGATTTCGTTCCTCCCCAGTTACCTAATGCATTTTTAATTAGTAAATATACCCTCGTAGCAAAAATCAGTGAAAAATCACGTACATACAGTTATGAGAGTAGATACAGAAAAAAACTTCAGGAAACGGCTTAATGAGAACTCACATGCACAGATGTCAACTGGTGATGTTGATGAGTTACTGTGGAAGATGTTACCGAAGTTGAGTTTGATGACAATGAGGTAGATGAGATTGACAAGGAACCCCATTGGGATGATCCTACTATTATTGGGTGTGGTTGTGATCCATAACCACCTCCACCTGAGTTTGTTGAGCCAGTTGAGGAAGTAGGGGATGAGATTTCGGTCCTATCTTCTAAAAAAAATTTAAATTGCATTCGTCAAATAGTTTCAATACAGTTTATAAATGTTTCAGCCTACGTCACAAATTTTTATTATCTTTTGAGACGAATGAGATGAATTGTACGGATTATATTTAGCGAATATAAATCAGTTTCCAAGATAGTTGTCCAGACTTAAAATAACTTAAAATTAATAATGCAAAACTGTACAAGAAATTGCAATAAAAACCGGAAGTCTGGACTTTAAAAAGTCTAAATCTCCCCTGTCCCCCTGTGCAATATATTTCCTAATAACCACTTAAAATTATTTCAAAGATTTCTACATAATAACTTCCCTATAGCTCTACGCAAAGTAACTCTGCTTAGATTTCAGTAAAACGTAAAGAAACGAAGGAGCAATTAGCATATTAAAAATTAAGAGCAAGTTTTTTCTCTTTTACAAAATAAAATAATAAGACCAGCCCCTAGTCCTCAATATAGCTCCGGTATAAATAGTTTAAATCTCCTCTGTCCTACGTAGTACAACAGCAGTGGCCCTATAGCTTTCGACGAGTTTAGCACTGCGTATCATATAAATAGACTTTCCTTCCATCCAAGTATAAATATAATGCTACACGTACATGATTTGATATACATTCTTCATAATCACAATCTAGAGCTTTCCCAGAGGGTGAAAAGTTAAAAAGGCATGGAGAAATAAGACTAAATCCGCTTATGTTGTACAAACACAAGGCTCAAATGATGATAGTGATGATAGTGATGATATGATGATGACGATGATGATGAAGCCATGAGAAGTCCCAGTAGTGGCTAAGGCTTATTAAATTCATATTTTAAATATTTTAATCCCTACTCCTCTCTTCTTGAAGAACATCTCCCTTCCACACTTTTATAAAAGACAGAGAGCCTTGTCTGAGGAGCTCTCGAGTAGTATTTAAATTTCGAAATACCTCTGGGTACCGAGAACACACATGAGCTAATATCTATGGGTGAAACTCATACTTCGTAGTATATACTCTGAGATATTTACTTACTCTATATACAAAGACTTTTTTTCTCCATTAAGCCCGGCTGAAAAAAAATAAAGGAAAACACCCAAAGCCTAGCCCTCGTTTACCATGCATGGAGATGGAGAGGATTCTTTCATCACTTTCATAATTGTTTAATATTTTTATACACATTTTATGCCTTATTGTTTTTTAATGAAAATCTGTTCTTTCAAGCTACTGTAAAGTGTAGTTTTTCCTACTATCACCTCTGTGTACACAAGACTCGGTATCTATGAACAGTGGGGCTCTCCGAGTTAGTTTCGAAATGCAAATCCCTGGTCTACCCCGGGACATTAATTATTCCTATCGCACTGTCCCCTCCTCTTAGTCTATTAGACTGGGCTAGTGGAGAGGTTTGATATCATATTGGGATTGCACCTTTATCGGATTAAAATTATAAAGATCTTCTAATGCCCTGAGTTCCACGGCCCCGTAGTTCCTTAGTGGATCTGTATTTCCCCAAAAACTGTATTGCAGCTCTGTATTAAGAAACTAAAAATCTTTGACGAGCCTGAGCATGTTGAACATTTGGAAACGGTGTATATTCAATGCTCTTAGAAGCTCTGATAAATCAAGAGTATTTCGAATCTACTCGGAATCCAAGTTATGTATGTATGTATATGTACTTAGGTAGAAGTTAAGGCTGATAAGCAACTCTGGTTGGTATTTTAAAGGATAAGACCACAGAGACCAAAGTTTTTCCCTAGTTCTTCATCATAATTTCCATTTCAAAATGCTGAGGATGGC
Source organism: Agrenia bidenticulata (assembly GCA_034694785.1). Taxonomy (NCBI): domain Eukaryota; kingdom Metazoa; phylum Arthropoda; class Collembola; order Entomobryomorpha; family Isotomidae; genus Agrenia; species Agrenia bidenticulata. Next base: position 43,363 of record JAQFYM010000711.1, on the reverse strand, counting down.
AAGAGGAGAACTTATCTCTCAACTTGGCCTCCTCATCATTTCATTTTGGTTGTCCCGGTGGGACTGTAGAATAAAAGAGCGTTAAAAGCTCCATTTATTATTTACCAAGGGTTAATTAAGCTTTGTTCTTCCTATTCGGAGAGTGAATGGAGAGAGAGAGAGAGGAGAGAGAGACGGAGAGCGTTCAAGTTTGCATTCTGCTTCAATAGAATCTGGGTTTCGTATTAAATGTTGTTCAAAAAATCCAGAAACAGTAATACATAACCTTATTGAGGTAAAACTATAATTATTTACAAGTGACGAATATTCTATAGAGCAACAATAGTTTTGTAAAAATTCTTGAATAACAATGCTAGTAAGGATATTGAAAAGTTTGAAAATAATTTTCTCAACTTACCCCAACGAGACAATTACTGAATATTATTTACTTTTTCTCCAAGGATGAAATAGGAAATCGAACATTCGAATGCAACTAACATTTTAAAATCTTCATCATAATCTCTTCGCCAAATGTAAACAAACCAAATGGAATGGAAACAAATGTAATCTCCAAAGGACATGTTCGAAGCTACTGTACACAGTGCACACAAAACTAACTGACTAAGTAAATTATATAAAATTCTCTGTCTTCAAAAATCTGGATCTATACATGTATCTCAAAATAGTTTAAAGTGCTGAAATGGGGTCTGTTATCCTGAAAAAATAATAACAATTGACGAATAGCTATGACTGTTAGATTTTAAGCCTCAGCTAGAATTTTTAGAACATCTGAATAAACTTATCTAAAATCAGAATGTAATCAATTGAAGTATATTACTAAAAATAGTATCCAGTTCAATGTGAATGGTAACCTGCAGCTATGATGAAGGGGCATGTAACAAACCCTCTACCTATCTCTTTATTATGCATCATGAAATCAAGACGAAGCTTTATACCCGAAAAAGATGAAGAACATGTACCTTGTTGAAGACGTCGAGGGTCATCATAGCCACCTGTTCCTATTCCACTTGAAAGGGACTGCTTTTCGTAATAACTTGAATTATTTGTTGAGGAAATTGACTTGGAATCCGGCGGGCTTTGGGAAGGAGTATTGGACACCATTCCTGAAGACGAGGACGTTCTGTTATAAAGAACGGATAAGAAAACCGGATTTTAAGCAATTTCTCCGTGTTCAATTCTTCATAACCGAATTAAAGAAAAGTAAAGAATTTTAGTAACTACTAATCATGCCGAAATTTCATGTAAATCAAGTGTAGTTAATAAGGAAATGAAAGTAATTAAAAATCTCAATCATAAACCTGTTTCCAATTCCAATTCCCCTATCATCCTCTAACCCTCCGTCTCCCGAGCCCGAAGGTCTCTGTCCTAAATGTGTCGAGGTGGGTGAAGGTGAGACATTCGGGTAGTTTCTTCCGCCTGGTTTATTACCCACAGACATAGGGCCTACTTTTGCATTCGAACTCGAAGATGATTGAAAAGGATGAGGGAACGGCCCTCCATGCTGATAAGGGTCTATGACCGCTGCTACAGCGGCTGCCGCAGCATAGCCAGGGTACTGTTCCGAGATTCCTAAGGGATTTAGGAGCCCTTCAGAGGACGGTTGAATCAGAGGGAAATCTGAGGAAGACGGTTGAGAACCATATCGTTGAGGATTCAGATGATGAGGAGGCGGGTGATGAGATGGATAGTGATAATATGACGAGGCTGAGGGGTGGTGATGGTTATGGCTCAGGTGATGGGGGTAACCTCCTCCTAACACGTGACCATTGTTGAGGGATCGCTGTACATCGTTATGATGTTCTGATGGGGGACCGCTTGACCCCGGGGGGTATCGGAGCATTGAGTTGTTGTCCATGGGGAAATTCATAGCATGTCGGGAATATGTGTCAGCTCCTGATGCTTTTTCTTCCTTTATGAAGAGGAGCTTCGATGGAGAAATTGTTTGTTGAGATCCTTGGCCTGTTTTGCAAAAGTATTTTTTTCTTCAATTTTTTTATGAAACAAACTTAGAATTTTCTTACATGTCAACTCATTTGGTGAGGCAGAAAAAAATGCTTCAGAACTATCCAGCTTTCCAGTACAAATATAAATACTAACTGATCATTAAGTATGAGGCAGAATGAACTTAACTAACTGGCAGAAGCTGCTCAACAACATACACACAAATGCGTCTGCTACTAAATTAATCATGGAGATATAAAATTAGTGACCTCATGCCAACATTGCCAACTATCCCGTAATAAACTGCAGCGTGGAACTTATCATGCATGCACATCCTGGCCAGAGTGGTTGTCTATTACCGCAATACCTTTGCTCCTTCTCCCGCTCTATAAAATCCATGCGAGAATAGATAATGCAAATCTTCATACGCTAAAGCTAATATTGATTGACAACTGATTAACAAATAATATTAATGGACAATGGACTGCTCAGAACGATTTAACATTACGTACCGGGTGATAAAAAATGGGAGGAAGTCAGATATCAGATAACATGTATAATTTAGTACAGAATGACCAGATTCTTAGAAAAGATTTGTTAAAATGAGGTTACAAATTAATCAAAATAGTCAAGCTAACCGATTTTACAAACCAATGCAACAGTACAGGTTATATAGTTTTGGCATCAAATAATCTTGGTCTAATAGATGTCTACAAGGATTTAACAAGCGGAGAGATGAAAGCTCCGATAAAAGGAGCTGTCTATTATCCCCTCGTCAATTATTTTAAGGCAATTTGACAACAAGAAGTTCGGGGAAGTCTCCTCGCCTCTTAATCTTGTAAGGATTAAGAATTAAATAATTGCGTTTACCAATTCCGAGCCCACGAAACTCATTCTACATTCAGATGAGTCGAACGTCTCCCTAACCCTTTACAGCTAACATGCTCCTGAATTTAACAAATAGATCGGCTAATCCGCAAAAAAAAGTCAAAGGGAGGGGTTAGTCGTCACACCGATACATTGAGAGAAGCACCCTCCCGGCACCTACCCTATTCAGTACATTTTGAGAAATAGGGTAGTTGCCTTTTCATCCTGTATGCTCTGTACAAAATCCACGGGATAATTTTAGTCTAGTTTTTTCCCTATACGGCTGGAGTAAATAGTCCAGAATGATAATCAAATGCTGTCTCTTCAATAGACTACAGATAGAGGCTCTTAGAATTTCCAACTGGATGGAACGAATAAGCCTCATAAATATTTAAGGATTTTAAGACACAGATAAATCACACAAAAGAGGTTAGAATCAGCTTTAGTTACAGGGATTGAACAGAGAAATCCAGATTGTCACGAAACACGAAGCAATGTGAAAAACACCGATTGTCTCTCATGTACAGAAGTCAACGAGGTGAGACGAATCAAGCGATTCCAAATCTGATAGATTCCCAGTATATAAGGATGAGCCTTTATGGTCTCTCCATGTCGTGAATTCAATAAATGTGCTAATTACCTTGTATTATTTTATTTATAGCTTTTAGAGATAATTTAAGAGCATGACGAAAGTCAAAGTTCGATGAGTACCGAGTATGCTAAGCCTTGGCCAGGTTCTCCAACCTCAGAAAAAGTCACAAGTGTCCAATCCAATTCAGTTTGTGGGATTCAAGGGTGGACAGCTGAATGGGAGAGTGTGTGACCGAAACTAAACCCTCTTTCTACGCTTATTAATACAAGTGTCAGCTGGGGTTTACGTCCAAGGGGTCCCTCGCAGTGGCATGTACGTACTTAATTTTAAATATGTCCAATTATCAAGCGATAGAATACACATACCATCGATTTTTAAGTTTACAATTCAGTTACTGGCTTAATATCGTTTAAATTATTTTAGACCGCTTTATCTATCTGCTAAAAGTCTATTCCCATGATGCTAGTTCCTATTCTCCTGTTCCTTGTAAATTCAATCCCCAAGGCGTCATGCCAAAATCCTCTTGTTTGCTCTTTCCAAGTCATATAAATCTCAACACTGACAAACTGAGCATAAGGATCTAATCCTAAGTGAAATAAAAGTTATGTAGTACATAGTTATTGCTATTTCTTGCCCCCAAACGACCGTTCAAACTTTCATCAAGTATTACTCGGAATTGTGTCCAATGCACCCACCAGAACAAGACCACCTAATACTCTAAAATAAAGATACAAGGAAAACCAAGTTCTTCCAATCTAGACCAGATAGACCAAGATGATAGCAAATGGAGAAAGTATAGATCGGAGATAGACCTTGATATGGAGATAGAGTCTGGAAAAGTCAAATAAGCCTGGAGATATATGTTCCCTCAAACATGGTCCAAATATTATTACTTTCCAGTTTTGGAGAAGCTGATAATATCGTAATTGCTAAAAACTAATACACTCTCCTTGCCTTGAACGATCCTAGGCCTGGAGATGGAAGAGATGATCATTTAATTACTTCAATAAACAATGTGTACTTTATTCGACCGTCAGATCAGAAATGTAAACAGGGCTGCCTCTCTCCATCGTAATACATGTGTATCTTGTGTCTGGCAAGTTATTACTTGCATGTTTACCCCCTTCCACTCTGTTCTGGGTGCTTTGCCGACCACGTTGGATACTATTTCAGCTGGGCAAAAGTTCAGATAGATATCAAGTTGGAAGGTTAAGATAAGGACAATCATCTATGGAGATGATACAATGTATCTTAAGATCAAGTTGTTTGTGAGAGGAGTATAGAGAGAAGATGTATCGATTGTATTCCAGTATTTTGAGGATCTCGAATCATCATATCAAGTCATCAGAGAAAGGATCACATTGAATAGTAATGTGTTTTTAAATACAAGACATGTATGAGATGATGATGAAGAGAGGAAAAAAGCCGAGTCAACTTTGACCTCCCTTTTCCCCGTCTTGTAAAAACCGATCAGAAAAGTCAATTACGGGAAAAGCTATTTGCAACTCCCTGCAGGTGGGCTAACCAACTTTTACCCGATAGGGCAGCAAACAATACGAGAGGGTATGTGTGTGTGTATGGATTTATTTAGGAGCGAAATCAGGAGGAGAGTACATCCGTAACTTTTTAAGAAACTTTTTATAGTCGAACAACAACATCATCAAGCAGATTTCGAACGACATGGAGCTACAAATTATGCATGTTCAAAAAGAAACGATTAGCTGCAACTCAACAAGTCAAGACCCACAGGGCTCCATGCTATTTTTCATTAAACAAAGCCTTTTAGTCTTTAATCTGTTTACAACAACCCACCTACCAACTTAAGTTTCAAACTATCTAGAAATTCTCAACGACCTCCGAAAAAGTTTTATTTTCTAATCTAAATGCTCACAATCAAATGTATCATCATACCTCGGAAAGCCCCTGCTGACGGAGATTCCATCAAACTTATGGAATGATGGTGGTGATGATGATGCAACTGGGACAGGGACTTGGCACTGCTTTCTCCAAATAGGAAAGCATGATGATGTTGGTGTTGGTGATGAACTTGATTGACTTGATGATGGAAGTGGGGATTTGGGATCATTGGGTGCTGGACATTCTGCTGTTGGGACTGGCTTGGGTTCTGATCTGGGTGCGACTGGATCAATCGGTGTGTCTCATCTTCCCCAGAGGACGAGGATGGTTGACCGAAGCTATTACTATGATGATTTGGATCTAATAGGGTCAAATAAGAATATAATTCTTTTAAAGAGACGTAAGGGTCTAAGCAAAGGGCTTTTTAGACCGGAAGTATCTCGAAATCTCATTAAGGTCATTAAATTACAATAGAAATCCCATCACTATATCCAGTCAATCGGAGTTTGTAAAAATGAGAAGTTTTATTACTTGTGCTAGTGAGAGTACTTGTGGTTGTGGCTGTTGTAGGAGTAGCAGCAGAACAAGTTCTCTCTGTGGGTTGTTGGGGTTGGGGATGATGATGATGATTATGACTATGGAGACTAGGGTTGTTATTACTGGAGCTGTTGTTTTGTAAAGAGTTGGCCCATGACGATGATCCTGGAGTTTGTTGTAATTGTAAAGCAGCCGCTGCAGCGGCTGCTGCTGCTCCAGCAAAACCAGAAATCATTTTTTCTCCCGGATTTTGAGGCTTTGGACTACTAAAATGATTATAAATTGATAGCGATTGTAGTAAATAATACAAATGCGACTGGGTTGAACACATTCTTAGTGTCTATTGTGTATGTATTTGCTGTAGCAATACCAGTGTGTGTCAAGTCTTAGGGAGCTGATAGTTTAGTGCTTATGGTTGCTTTTGTGAGGCTTTTATAACAAGATATCGGGCTGAGAAACTGGGGAAAAGTTGTAATCGTTTTAAGGCGGAAATGGATTCCATATTCATGTATGCATCTTGGAAATAAATTCTGCTTGAATTTATGAAAGAAATTAATGTATACGTAAACATAAGGTCTAACTCTAAATATAAGGTGTATCTTAAGCGTTGATGATTACAAAAAATTGTAAACACCACATTTCTTTGCAATGCAAATAATACTTCCCATTTAAAAAAACTTTAAACATTTAAAATTTTTAATTCAGTTAATAACAATGGTGTAAATGTAAAATGTAAATTACACGTACGTTTTCTACCAGATGCATGCCATCTCAAACGAAGTTAGCAAAGAGAAGGACAGCAATTTCTCTATGATATTAAAATCTAGTTCAACAATTGTTCGATTTTTATTTTTTAGTTCAACATAACGCCAAAATATTTCAATATTTTTCCACAGACTCCTCACCACGGAAATATTTCACGAAACCAATTAGTACCAAGAGCTTTGGAAAATTTAAAAGTTTTGAACAATTTCCCTCTACGAATACAATGGGCCACAATGCCTATAACACCTCCAAGCCACCTCAAGCCCCAATACTTCAAATGAAATCAAAACTTGTCTCATGAAAAGTAGTAAACGCACAAAGGCTTGTCTCGTCTTAGTAAATGAAAGGAGAGAGCGTGAAAGAGAACATCCGCCGATAAAGAAAGCCCCTCAAAAGGCTTGGCTTTTGCTCTTCTCTACACAACTTTGCCCTTTAAACTCAAGACAATGCCACCATTGCCACCTCCACTGAGGCCAGAAAATACTGAGCAGCACAAATCAGGTTTTGGATTAAATGTCTCTTAGCTAATTTTATTAAGTGCATTATCCGCCTTTATATTCCCCATCGGACAATGCCCAATGATATAAAACTTCTTGAAGGGACCCTCTGTAGTTTAGGGTGAATCAAACAAGAGGCTTTTGTAATCATGGCTTCTTCACTTTTTCTTCCCTTAGGGTGTCTTTTACGGCTCAAAAAAATATTGTGACACAAGAAAGAACCGTTAAAATTGCCTTGTAAGCTTCTTTAAAGATTTTTTTCTCATTTCAACGCTAAATTGTTGGTTTTTTTTAGATGAAAATGGGATTATTTTGAGGACCTTGATCAATACCCTTTTGGATACAAGATTCAAGCTATCTCTTATCTCCTCCTTTTTAATCTGAAAAACTTAATGGATTATAGGAGTTTTGCAGATACATTACATAAGATAAGATATAAGACATGGGGAGAAATAAATTTATGAATAAAATAGGTTAAAGATCGACAGCAGCCTGTTGCTAATTATGGAGCATCGGGCCAAATTCTTGAAGTTTATCAAACAACTTCTCGATTAATGATGTTAATGGGATTCTTTTCTCAAACAATAGCTTGGCCACTGTTCAAGGTATAGGTTGCTCTATTGATGCAATTAATTTCTTTTAACCTTCGGAGATAAAGTCTCAAATCCCAAAAAAAATAAAACATCCCTAGTATAATTCGTAGTAAATTCAAAATAACTCCAAATGCCAGAAGTTTACAATAATTAGTTGAGTTTGTAGTGTAAATAAAATTAACTAATTGCTTACACATTTCGTCAATGCAGTTGGTGTTGATTTATAAAGCAAACTATTTTTATAAAGTTTAAAAAAACGCTTACCTTAATTATTCTCTTAAATTGACCAACACCGGTTCACCGATTTCCAGATCAAAATTCTTTCATTAAAACTCTGAACTTAAACTACGTTGCTTTTAATTATATTTAAATTTGCAAATTTCGTCGCTTAAAACTCATTGTTAATATCTAGTAAACTTGGTAGATGCTTTCCTGGGGACTATGTCTATCCAACAATAAAAATCAGATAGTCAACAAAGTCCACTTAATATCTTGTTGCTGACAACAAAGTACTACACTAGGTTCTAAAACATATTAGTAGTATTACTTTAACAGCATACGTCAATCTAAGGTGTATGAAAAAAGTTTCAAAAGTTAAATATTTTTCGTAGATCGGATGTTGATATGAACCCCGTTCTCTCAATCAACCCCGAGAGCACGTTTTCCCCGAATATACGAAGAGCGAATGGAGTGAAAGCCACCCCGGGTTGGTTTCTAGCTTTTCCCTTTCAGCTCCACGTTCTCTCTTTCCTTTCTTCGGATGATTCGTTTTTCAAGAGTTTGAGTCGGCTTGTTGGATTCATGCATTTTTCGGATCTATCCTTCTGATATTCATGTATTATAAATACACAGTTCATAATCCCTACCCTGTCCATAGTGAAAGAGATGTGTGTGTATATGTGGAATAAGCAAAATGAAGAGGTAGAGGATACATTGTGCTGTGAATTTATGAACAGTTCATGAACTAAACGGATATATTGTGCGGGGGTATGTTTTTATTTACTGTATGGCCTGGATTGAAAAAGACTCAGATTTTTATTTTCAGGACAGACTTCTTCCATTCAATTCGAGGGAAGTCAAGGGATTTTAGATTACAAATTCTTGGAATTCAATCTCATTTCGAATAATAATAAGGAATAAAAAAACATGCATTCAATCTTGGATGAAAAAAATATTTTTGTGGATCAAAAGTCAGGAAAACCAATGATTTAAGATCGCAATGAAGTTGGACAATGTGTTCTGCTCAACACAAGAAGCATCTGAAGCATATAGCTAGGTGTGACAGAAATATACAAGTTAGTTTTACATATTGTCATTTAAAATCTGTGTTTATTTGGTATAAAGAAAATCATTTACAAGGCCTGCAAGGCAAAAGTGGTTGTTCAATATGTTCCAAAGGTTAAACATTGTCTGGCATATTTGGTTTGGGTTTCATTTCTAGAAGATCTATTGGCTTAGGATTTTTTAAATCTTAGTTTTGGAATGTGAGTGATTATTTTATAAAATTGAGGTAAATAATATACATACAAACTGTTCGTATTAGCTGAGCTAAGCTGGAATTGAGACAAAGTTAGGCGGAATGCCAGCCCCAGAACTTATAACGGTTAAATCTCCACCCCCTACACCAGTCCCAGCGCCTGGAGTACCCATCACTGCTGCAATTGGTATGGTAATAGATAGTGCCACAGCCGCAAGGAGGAATAGTAAAAGGGCCGGGATTAACAAGGGCAACAGTGGACATAACAATAAAAACAATACTGAGACGAACATGCAAAGACAAATGAGTTTAAAATATGAGAACGCGAAGAGACAAAGTTTTGCTATGAATCCCAGGATTAATAATCCCAAATCTCGTCCAGCAAATCCTGATGATCTCGCATCTTCTAACGATGTATTGAAATAATTTAAATCTAGATTTAAGCTTGTGTTGTAATGGTTGTAAAAGGGATGGAATGGCTCAGGCAGTTTCAAATTCCCTGAAAAGCCCACATAAAATGCTGAAATTGATTTTTTTAAACTTTTGAAACTATGATCTTTAAATGATACTTACGGTACTCTCCTCCATCACTACTTGCATGGTTAGCTAAGAGCCAGTGGGAATTATCCAAAATGGCAAATATCAGAATTATAAAGGTAGTTTTGATGAACCTATTCCAATGTACAGTCCTTGCTAAATCCATTATGGATTTCTTATCAGTCTCGCAACAGATCGGGATCGAAGTTCCTAGCGATTCTACAAAGGCTTTCTCACCACGAGTAACAAAGGATTAATTAAACCTTCCCAGCTCAGTCCTTCTAACAAACAGAGAATGAATGGAAATGACAATCATCGCCTCGTTTCCCAAGTTAGGATCTTAATTCTTTAAAGATGTATAGATTGCTTGAAGATACAGGGCTTTTTAATCGTTGTCCGAAAGTAGGTGAGAAGTTCATCTATTCATGGCTAAAAAAATACTAATTACGCATACATAGTACGTAAGCTTATTTTAAGGCTTCTGTCTAAACGTGGCAGGTGGTGTGAAATTGCCTATCATTATTAGTAACGGTTTGGAATTGATATGGGGGATGATTTAATTTTAATGATTTTTTTGATTTCTGAGTGTACATTTTCTCTTGGTGTTTTGACACTCTTGGTTTCATTAAATAGAGTCCGATAGCTCATAGTTGATCTTCAGACGGATTACTGAAATGACAAAGCTACTGTATTATTCAACCACTTACATATGTCTATTAATTTACCTTAGGCGATATAATCCATCGCTTGGGGCAGTTCTAAAAGTTTAATATCAACCCTACACACTGCAAGCCTAATTTGTCAAGGATTATTGATTACGTATGCAAAGTAGATGTAGATGATACGTCAGTTGAGGAGTGATTAGGAAGATGAGCTAAGCAGATTCCGAAAGTTCAAGATGACTAAGTCAGCATGAGGAGTTCTAACAATAGGCTGTTCCTCTACAATAACAACATAACAAGCCTGGGAATTATTGGTCCTCAAACCCGTTTTTATTAGCCCTTAATCGCTTGTGGTTCACACACCTACTCTCTCACAAAGTATGTTGATTGTGGATTTTCGAAAATTTATTGCGTAAACTTAATTTTATTCAGTTGTATTCAGTAGTTCTATGGTTGTATTAATAATTTATAAATTATTCATTAAAAGTTGCTTTAAATTCAGAAACATTGAACATTATTTCAGGTAGTCATAAATGTAAGTCGTAAGATGTAGTCAATTAAAAATATGTTATTAGCAAAATGATTAATCTTTGAAATAAAAAAATATATGTCCCTGCAGGGTTTGAAATGAAATATGCCGGTTGAAATGGTATGTAACAATAACACAAATTTTTCTATCAAACAATAGGTACGCCAAGTGGATGATCGAATAAGTTTCAACCTGAACGATTTATCGCATATGGAAAAAAAAATTGGAATGAAAAACCACGTTCTGCGATGGGGCTCGTGTTCTAAGTAATTGATTACTTTACAAACATATCGACATATCGTATCACGCATCCATTTTTATTTCAAATGATTGCATTGACTAAATATAAAACATTTTTTGCATGTATGTATACTAAGGATTTACACGGACAGGGAAAGTAAGAGAATCATGACAGTACGTTTCAAGAATTTCAAGGTATTATAAACATCCTAGCACTGATATTTAGTTGTGAAACTTGGCCTTTCGTCCTTCTAAAAAGTCATCTAATCTCTTTTGATTCAAATCCAGGTCAATAACTAAAGCTTGAGTCAAGCTGTCTGATGTGATTGCTTTTCCCAAGAAATTAGAAACAAGTTGCTTAGCCGGTACTCCTCCACCATGAGAAAGGACTTCTGTCCTATATCGTTCACCGTTTGTCGAGTTAAATGGGTCATCTTGAAAATATTCCATCCAAATCCAGGATGCCACTGCTCGGGACATTAGATAAGAGTAGTATTTAGCTCCATAACCAACTAAATGACTGAACCTAAGGTGCCACGCCTGCAAATCAATACGAGAGCAATTTAAATTAATTTGTAAATTGTAACTACGAGTTTTAGGCTTATTGTACATCTACGAGCCTCACCGTATTATCCACGTACGGAATACCATAGAATTTCGAGTGAACTTCTTCCATAATTTCGATTGTCGGTTTTTGCAAAGGAAACTGCCCTGTGTGAAGTCTTTGGTCAAGTGCAGCATAGAAGTTTTGAATCTGCATTTCGGAAGCAGCAAAGACATGTTTGGCCATTGAGTATTTCATTCGGAGCTCCTCGGGCATCACTTCTCCTGTCTGATAGTGACGAGCGAAAGTTGCAAGCACCTAAACAAAGAAACCGTTAATTTAAAGTTACAAATAAATTTAAGGATGCAATCAGAATTTGAAATCTTGCTCACGCGAGGATCTGAAGCAAAATATTCCATCAAAATTGATGGAACTTCCGCAAAATCGGTAGTGCACCTTGTACCAGTAACATGTTGGTACTTCGTTCTGGCTATCATCGAATGCAAGGCATGACCCATTTCATGAAACAGGTTGTCAACCATTGCCGGAGTCAATAGTGAAGGCAGTGATCCAATTGATGGTGGAAAATTTAGCATCAAGACGACAATAGGATTCTGGAAATGTTACCAAGACTAATTGATAGCTTCAAATACGGAAATCTTAACGATTTGATCCAGATGAAGATTGTTAAAGAGATGACACGAACCTGGTAAGATCCATCTTCCATTTCCTTTCCTCCTTGAATAGTAAAATGGCAGTCTTGATGAGGTTTACCCTCTCTTTCGTAAAAGTCGCAGTAAATTTCTCCAAGCACTCCCTCAGTCTTGTGTACCACTAAATAATTTTAGACATTTCATTTTACACATCAACTACACTAATCTGTGGATTAATTCACTCAAATCAAACGATCTTATTGTCCTGTACCTGATACTTTATAAACTTCTGGAGCCCAGGTTTCTCCCGGTTGAATTTCTTGTGGTTTCAATTCGATATTAAATAATTGCTGGCATAATCCGTTGAGGCCTTCCATGCAGGCTCCAAGTGAGAGGTAAGGCATAAAATCATTTCTATCCACATTGAACAAAGTCTTTTTGGCTTCTACTGTCAAGTAAGGAGGATCCCACACTTGGACAATGCTCCCTTTCATTTTTGTCATTCGGTAGAAATCACGCTCGGCTCGTTGACACAATTTGTCAGCTAGATGCTCTAAAAAGTTTGCGACTAGAGTTGGTTTCTCGGCAAGACTTCCTTGTAGAGCCCTAAATATATTAATGATATTTCAAATAACAAACTTGGAATAAACTAAACCATGGGTAGAAATTCGTTTCAACAAACCTGTGGGCATACGATGGGAACCCGCAAACTTCAGCCAGTTCGTTTCTAGCTGTTAATAAGTTGACTAGCAATTCATCTTGTTTCTTGTCTGGAAAGAGGTAAATGCGATATGCGGCTTCTCGTGCAACTTCTGAAGTAGCATCTGAAAATAGGCCGGTGACAAGAATGTTTCCATTGTCCGTGGGAAAACTATAACATTTCAGAGTTCGAAAATATGAATAAATCCTCTAAAACAGAAACTAATCATTACCCAAGCACAACTTACAAAGTTCGAATATTCGTTGGTAACTGGCTCTGGTTAACAGCGGCTGGTCTCATTGCATTTGCAGCAAACTGCTGTCCAGTATAAAGAATAAAGTCATTTAAATACACGACTCTGGACCGCTTCTCATTATCCAGGTGAATTCCACTTTGTTCAAAGTCGAATAAGAAGAGCTGAGAGACATGCTCATCTACCGGAGTGGTAGGCTCAACATCATTTTGACCAGATGCGTTTTTAAGAGCTGAATACAACTCTCGATCAGTGTTTAATTTCTCTACTAGTCGGCTGATGGATAAGCAGGCATCTTCAGCAGCTTGACCAAAGGATTGGTTTGGATGGGCAACACGTACGAATTCTGCCATATCTGCTACTTTACACAGAGAATTTGATAACTGATCGAAGATTTCGACCATTTTCCTTTTCCTGTTAGGGGAAACGCATTCGTTCACAAGGGAATCGCATTCTTCGATCGCGTTTTCCTTTAGGAGGTGGAAGCCAGTTGGATCCCGTAACTCTGGGATCCCGAATAGTCCTTGCTAAAAGATGCATTAGAATATTTGTACTTGAAATCTATACTCTTTTGTGTTGTAATCGGAATTTGAAATAAAATGAGAATCTACCTTCGACGCGAAAGTCAACTTCTTTGAGGGCTTTGAATTGAAGTTAGTGGCGAGGGGTGTCCAAGTCGTAAGGCTTCTTGAAACTGTGGACTGGTAGACATTATAACATTGCCGAAGCACGTTCAGCTGACCTCCTAATACCATGTTGAAGTCGCCCTTCCCTCTTTGAAGTTATGAATGACTTATGATACACAAAACGATGTCTATTGACGGAATTCACTTCCCCCTCTAATCTCGCTTATTTCTCTTCAGTACAGTAGACTTACACTTTTTAAGCTTCTTGATGATGTTCTTCTTGTGCCTAAAAGTTAACCAAACAACAGAATATTACAATAGGAAGTTAGTTGGTTGCATATCATTTCACATTTACAGCTTACAAGTTTACAAGGTCTAACTAACAAGGAAGCTATGATTATAGTAGCATTATGTATTACATCCTTTAGCATCCAACCTATATGCAACTATCAACTAATAATGCTAATGGTAAACACTGTAAACAAATCAAGTAATCAAAATGTTTCAAACTTTATTCCCGACTTTTTGAACAATAAACCAGTACAGGATTTTCATCAACAACAACCTACAACCTTAGAACATAGCAATCAATAACACTGAACACACGTAACATATACAATACGCAACGTCAACTTTCATCGACAAGAACCCTGAAGAAAGATATTCATTCAAATATAAACAACGTGAAAATAATACGAATCCGAAAAACACAACAACCCAAATCTATTATCAAAGATCGGAATCAGCAGAGCTATACTGCCAAGCATGTATCATGGAGTCAGCCGAAGCTGAGAAAACTAACCTGTCAGAATTGGGATGCCAAAGGGCATGGCTAACCGTTTTACAGTGACCGTCGTGGACAAAGACGGATTCGATTCCACCTGAAGAAGGATCCTTCCCTTCCTTAAAAATCTGAACGTACTCTTCCCGCAGCCCAGTTACAATAAATTGATTCATATTTTCCTTTCCTACTCCAACAGGCTCGTACTCAATGTTAAACCTGTTGCCTATAATACCCGAGTTCTTCTCGAATCCGGGTAGAAAACCTCTCTCATAAAGCACATCCCCTGATTGACCTGGACTTTTTTTAGTAACTATCCTGCAGTCGAAACTCTCATAGCCTCCGTAAGAATCCACAATCCCAACCTTATTTGCACTGGGGATCGTATCAAAGCTATAGATTGGGTTTACAACAACTTGTTCTGTAGTGTCACCAGCAGAAGTACCAGGTTGTGCCAAGGCCCCCTGAGAAGTTTTCTTCTGCTCGTCTTCTCCTAATGGCTTCAAAGGGCTTTTTGTCGAATGTATGATAACCCCATTCTGTGAAGGATTTCCTGACCTCAGGTCGTACAGACAGACGACTCCTTTATCTGTTAAGAATGCTAGAGAATTCTCATCCCAGAATTTTACTTTGACAATCCCTCCGAAATCGGATCCAAGTTCGTGTTTCAAAAACTCCGAGGTGGAATTACAACTGGTTTCGTCCAAGGTCCATTCGTATAAGAGCTTCCCACTCGCCGCTCCCATTATGATCCGATTGGCGTATGTGTCGATAACGCCGGGATTATCTTCGGATTTTATTACTGGAGTGGATTCAGGTAGGAGAAGCTTTGCTTGTTCGTGGACGATGGCTATATTTAAAAACAAAATACTTTTCAAATGCATAGTCAAAGTTATAATAGTTATAAACATGATTTGTAACTAGTTTACCATGGTCTTCATCTCCTAGCTTGAATATAGTCACCCCGTTCTGCCCTGACTCAACTGCCGTCACAAATCGAGGTGAGGATTTATTCGTCTTTAACTGAAGACAGTTTAAAAAACAATTAGATTAGTAAATTCTGAAGGGAAATCTATTCCTGGGAACGGTTAACTTTTACCTGTAAAATCCTATTTGAGGCATACCCCCCGCTGATAATCTTGAAATCCCTATCCTTACACAATCCTTCTTCAATATCCTTGGGTAACATCTTCGGAGGGATAGAGAGCTGAAGGATCTCACATCTTTTGGAATACGTTTGTAATCCACTAAGACAGAGACTGGTGTCGTCAATAACCTCCAATGCATTTGCAGGAAACTCCATTTCGAACATGTACAGGTTCGTATACCTATTTAAAATCCATCCATATAAGTTACACCAGCTTTGAACATGGAATATAATTATTATTCCAGGATAAAAACTCTACCTTTTCATGGAATGGTAGATCCATTCATCTCTGTCTACTTCGAGGATCTTGGAGTCTGCCATGTCTTCTGCTTGAGCTTAGCTTTCTGAACACCAAATTTTAATAATATGACTTATCAACAACATGGATACTTTTGAAATATTTTCATTACAAAGTATACACGAATAATACGACCAAAAGCTACAAACTAACATCAGCAATTACTTAAGTGCAACTCGTCTGACTAAAAACTGCATGGAAAACTCCCAATCCTTCGAAACCATAAAATGAGCAATTCGTGACAATTCTAAACGTCAAAATTTTTCTCCATCTTCTAAATTACTTGATGCAATAGCAAATCCAGTTTCAATTTTTTCTATTAATCTGCATAGCTGTTCCATGCAACATTGCAGTTTACGAATGTCATAGAAGTGCAGATCTCAAAATAGAACTTTACAAAAAAACGGAGCTCGTTTTTCTAAGTTTTAGAGTGGAACTGTCAATAAATTCCACGAAAACCACTAAGGCTGGCATTGAATTTTATTTTGTCAACTTAAGACTCTGCCCAGGAATGAGGAATAACTATTTAACCTATAGGATATACTCCGAATCCTTCCTGACTGTCAAAATTCGAATAAAGTATAGAGGACTGTTAACTGTCCTTCTGCAGGCAATCACGGGCATCAAGTATCAAGGTAACATACGCAATAATATTTTAAATTGGCAACCCTCAGTCCTACGTGCATCTAAGAAAATCATCTAGCTTCGACAACGGAGACAGACGGTTCGAGGAAATTTGAACTGGTTCCGGATCCGGATTCCCCGAAGGACAAACCTTTTTATAGATACTTTTACCTTCAAGTCTAATTATATTCTAATTCCTCTATTGTAATTGTTATATCCCTAGTTAATCCGTATCGTTTTTCTAGAGCTTTTTGGCAAGTGGTACTTGCCTCGAGACTTCTCAAATTTAGCAACATATGTTCAGAACAACTTGTACACAAGAATTAGTGACAAGTGAATGAAACCTCTCCGTGCCAAGAACGCATCCATTCATTCATTCCATGGGATTTTTAACTCATTCATACGTCAAGATAGTTTCAGTACTAGGTGCGATGTAACTGCTTAAATGGTGGGCAAATTAGTTATTTATTTTTTAATAGATTTATTATTTTTACCGAGGAGAACAAGTAAGTAATCCGTACCTTTGGAACGATCTGCAGCCAGTTTGGACTTAATGAAGATAAGAATTCACCGATAAAATAAAATGATTACCCTTGACAGAAATTATACTCCGCAGTGACCCTAAACTACGACCTACGAACCACCTAAGAAGCATCCAATAATCTCTTATAAGCCCCATGTATATTAACGAGACAAAAGAGCTTTAAATAAAAGCGAAAACAATGCAAAGTATTCAGAAATGATGAGCCGAGTCTAAAAATACAATCACAAGAGTTTTCGCCAACCTAAAAATACAAATTGTAACGAATATCTTTGAAAACCCTCTCTGCAAAATATTCACATATTGTAACAACCTTTAAGTTCTAAAGACGAATAGACCTTTGCCTTTGCCATAAATAACTGTAAGGAAAGATACAATCCATTAGCTACTAGTACATGATATAGTTTACATGGAAGAGTGTGTTGAACTTGCATGTTCCAAGCTATACAAACAAATTTAAAATAACTGCATTTCTCACACGAGCAAACGCCCCATTTGCCATTATAAAAATCACACTCGAGCTAATTGCGACAATATTTCTCGGACTTTTCTTCCCTCCTGGCTCCGCTCTACTTTCTCAAGATCTTTGGAGAAGGATAGAGGGACATTGATGAATTCTTTTTTTTTTTACATGTTTGTCATCAAACTGTTCCAGTCTAGATAGAAATTGAAGAGAGGGGAAAAAAAATCAAATAGATTTTAGAGTCGCCGTTTAAAAGCCTTCCAACAGAACCTAAGTTACTTAACAGTTTCAACGGAATGGAAAATAGTAGAAATATTATCAAGATGCTTTTAGCCAAGTGCGAAAGACACTTTGAGCCGGGAGGATTATTATTAGTGACATGATGACAGGTTTGAAGATCCCTTTGCTGATTGTTTAGAAGTAAACAACTTTTTTACTCTACCGTTTCTTGTAGTCTTAATCGCTTTAGTATAAGCCAAAATAATACTAACAGGACGGTCGGACAGGAGTGTTGTGTGGGTGACAAAATCCTTCTATGAAATCAACTATCTCTGAAGGCTGGGACATGACCTGATTTTCTGAAACACACAGTCATCACTTCCCCTACTTTCAGTTTATGAGGATTTCAAGTTTTTTTTTACCACAGTCAAATCTACCAAATATTATGACGAATTCAGTTAAATCTTGATTATTACACTAGAGAATTGAATAATCTGCAACTTGATGAAATACAATCATATATAAATAAAAACCTCATACACTCTCATCGGAGTCAATTACGGATTACATGAAGGGATTTTTATTATTTCACTGGTGGCTTTACAAATTTCAACAAAGAAACCATCCATTCTGATACATTTTGATTGAAATAATCCATGCTACCCTTCATTCATAATATAAAATCACTAGGTAATCTATGTAGGTATTCGTAATAATTAAATATACAAGATACGAAGGAGATCCTAGATCCTAACTAAATCTAGGCTAAATTATAAAATTGTACCGTTTGAACCCTACTGATAACCATAAATATAAGCTTAATTCCTTAGACTCTATGCCCAACACAATACATCTACTAAAATTAACTAACACAATTATTTAAATAGTGTAATTAGACAAGCACACTTAAAACCAAACCAGGGACACCTATGTGTAGATAACCATGAATTAAAACTGTAAAAAATAGTTTCTCAACACATCTATAAGAAAGGCCCCAAAAAAGTATCAAACGCCCCCTGCAATTGTACTCAATTTGTACTACATATTAATTAAGTTTCCTTATCCAAGGACCCCAAAGGAAAGTGGAGTCCCTTGAGATAACCGATAACAATTTTAGGGGTACTACTACTGCCCTAATACAGTAACAACCCTAGAGTCAGTCTCATGTTGTACAGTGGTTTTAAGCGTATTTTTAATGAGACCATATAATTACATCAAGAATGACTCCTTTTTCAAGATAAGATAGTTAAATCTTAAGGATAACTGAATCTTCAACTCCCATATCCTCACA
Organism: Agrenia bidenticulata; assembly: GCA_034694785.1. NCBI lineage: Eukaryota > Metazoa > Arthropoda > Collembola > Entomobryomorpha > Isotomidae > Agrenia > Agrenia bidenticulata. Next base: position 24,129 of record JAQFYM010000711.1, on the reverse strand, counting down.
ACTTCGTTAATACTGATAAAGCTTTAAAGTACTCATGGACTCGAGCTTCCAAACTTTTTAGACAACCTTAACTTCTTAGGGATGTAGTGATCCTCCTCATTATTATGTTCTACCTCAGCATGAGTAATCATCATCTCCGTCCCATTTCCATTCATAAACTCTTGAGGTGGGACAGGTGGGCCTTCATTCATAAATAATTCTTCATGCACCCTTTTCTTACTATCAGTAAACTCCCTACTGTTCCTATCATTTCTACCCTTTCCCTGACTATCTTTGTAGCAATCTATACGACCAGCATCATCAACACCCTCCTCAATACCTACACGAGCATAGACATGGTGGATCAAATCCGATTTGATTCCAAAGGACTCGCCTACCTCATTTCGATTTTTATTATAATATGATTTGGAGAAAAACCCCGGAACTAACCGTGAATTCTGATTTAGACTAGTTACAATCGGAACGACTTGTCTCTCAACTGCTTCTATATTATTTCTCAACCTGGGGGTTACCTCATCACCATTATAGCTTACGATGGTCCTCTCATTAAGAGAGTAGCTGTAGTATGGATAACTCGTCATTGAATTAGACTCAGGATGCTTCCTCGTCACTGTCATATAGGAAGGTGGGAATTGTTGGACGGGTGCCGAAGACGATGGTAGCAAAGAAGTTGGAGTGGCTGATGATGGATTCTGTAGACTCATGGGTTGCGGTGACAAGTGTGACCAATTAGTGCTCGGCTCCTCATTTATTTTCGTCCAATTTTCTTGCCCTGCTCCTACTTCTGACTTCCTGATTTCGTCAGGAAGTGGACCAGAGGCAAAGGTATTAGGTTCAGAGGGGTAATTTTCTTGCACCGATTGGGAGGATTTGGTGCAAACATGACCAAGAATTGACTCAATGGAATGGGATATCCTTCCTTTTTTTGGATAGCTTGTAGCAGCCGGTCCAGTGTTCACCAAGTCTTCGATGATCGAACACGACTCTTTATCATCCACTGTGATGATGGAACAAGGAGATGAAGTTCTGGTTGATGAAAACGATGAATCCATCCCAGTCTGAGAGACACACATTCCTCTGAGTCTTTCAGAGGACGAGTCCATTAAGGAACTTGAGAGTGAAAATGAATCCTCCGTACCAAATTGATTAGATTGATGAACCCCGTCAAAGATAATTTCGATCCGAGCTTCCCCAGGTCTGTGGACGGACAAGTGACGAGTGACATTGGCTTTGTTAGCACTCGCGTAGTCACATTTGGAGCATTGGAATGGCTTGCTTCCCGTATGGATGGCCATGTGCCGTTCGAGAAGTGCCTTCCGGTTAAACAGCTTCCCGCAGAGCCTGCATCGATGTCCTTCATGGTGAACTGATTTGGAATGATGTCTGAACTCTCCTTTGGTAGAAAATCTGCAAAGACATTCAAAATAATTTTAGAATCATAAAAATGAGCTCAACGTCCATTAAATATCGTAACAATTTCTTATTCGAAAAATCTCTCACCTTATTGCACAGCATTCGATGGGTGGATCCAATAGGTAATGCATGGTTTCAAAGTGACGTTTGAAATTCGAATTCTTATCCGATTTATAATCACAATCTGGTACTTCACACATCATCACATTTTTCCCCTTCACAATAGACATGCTTCGTAAAGCATACTCACGCTTTAGACTTATATTATCAGTAAAACTTAAATTGGAACTATTCTTAAATAATTCACCACTACGTAATCCTCTGGCGTGGCATACACTTGAATTGATACTCCCTACTTCATGCATTTCGAAATCTTCTAGGATCAAATTATGATCAAAGTGTTTATTTTAAAAATAGATAACTTCAAACTTTTCAGGAACTTAAAATCCTAAACGTAGAATAATGGAGGAGTATGACCAAATAAGGGAGTCGGAGGTCTGATGATTGTAATAGTGCCCCACAGAAGAACTTGACACCGCGGAGATGTGGACAGGTGAGTGTGGAAAAAGCAATTATTCAAGAAATCGGCTTTTCAAAGCCTTAAGTACCCCGAAGAAGATAAGGAGCTGTGTATTGAAGGCAAGTTCAGTTTAGATACATAATGACATGATCCCTGTTCTTCTATTAAGACTAATAAGCCCTCTCATCCCATGAAATCATGGGGAGGGAGTAGCTGCGGCATTAGGTTGTAGGTGTATCCCTTAAATGATTTAAGGCACGAGTGATTTTACATGAACACAAAGACTGATACATATAAATATCACCAACAATCAACTACCCTATATGGAAATTATTAGGCATTTTAGCCCAGGACATCCAGTAGGTATAACAGCAGGTATGTAGAAAATTTGTACTTCACTCGGCTGGTTGCCCTGTTTTCTGTCATGATTAGGAATTAGGAGGATACAAGAGACAACCCGATTGAGCATGAGTCTTAGGACTTAAAAATGTGTAAAACAAAGTTTTTTTCGTCCTGAGGATTTTCTTTCTTAAATGGACAAGAAACTAACAGGTAAACGATGCTAAATCGTCAAGTTATGATATTTAACTGTTTCCCCCACTAATACCAGTTGTAAACTGTCAAAAAATTGGTAACCAGTAAAATCTCAACCTTTACTGGGAAGGTTGGTCAATGGTAACAGTTTACACTAGCAATTCATCAAACTAATTCTTTGATTCATTATGCTATCTTGAAATTCTCATACTAGATTGATTGATTGATTTATTAAGTCAAAACTTCCAGATATTACATGCACTCAAATTTTTAAATGTTGCAGTTCAAATGCACATTTCAAAAGCTTTCAACATGATTTTCACTCTGCACGCTGCATTTAAATTGGAAAAATCTACAATTAAGTAATCGCCAACACAGATCATATTCAAGCAATTTCTGTAAGTCAGAGACTAGTTATAATTAGACACTGCATTATAACCATAAATAAATAATTTCCGAAAACTTTAAGTAACCAGCCACTCAAATAATTATTAGATAGAAACTCATTCACATACTTCTCAGCTTTTACTATAAATCATAATTTTCGACTTTAAAAAATGTTAACTCGCAAGCAAGGACATGCATATGAAAGTGCCATTCATATTATGAAACTGAGATAACGCTGTATCCCAAAAAGACCTATCAAGGGGCTGATACTATTTTGTCCAGACCCTTCTGATTTTTTTAAACCCGTGTAATCTCCAGCCCAGGTAATTTGTAATTAACACTGGCTGCGAGTGGGCTTAGTCTTTTTGTATTTGAAAAAGTATAATCCTTCCCTTTCTCTGACTTTTCCTTAAAATTTAATCTGCACACAAGAGCCAACCACACTAGGCCAAAATATGGAACCAAAAGCTACAATACATTCATCACGTTGCTTTTTTTTAAAGCTTATTTGTTGCAAGTTCTGTTCAAACATGAGTAAATTTTGGGGAACTACAGCACAGCACCCACTTCATAAAATATGTATTTTAAGACCCTCCAATATAATCTTCTTACAAGGAAACTTCTCAAAAAGCCAATCTTATTCTTTGTCTCAAAAAACAATTCTGGGACTATTTGCCTCGAGTAGGAAAATCAACCAACCACGAGTGAACTTCTGACCCAGCCTCGATTTTCTACCATCCCACCGACGTCACAGACTAGTGGTGCCTTGAACATTTAAATGTATCAAAGAAACACGGAGATAACAGCCTCTCGAGAACATTAACTGAGAGCAATAAGGAAACTTTAGCCACTATATTTTGGCTTATGAAGTTTAACATTTCTTTTCACTAATTACATCTTCAAAGAAATACAAAAGCCTTCAGAGAGAGGAAAAAAACCTTTTTCTAACTGATAGCATTTGACTTTCATTCAGTGCAAGTACATACATACACAATTAATGCACTTAAGGAACCCAGCTTCAAAATTGCAAACAAATAACCAAAGCTCTAAACCCTTCAATAACATTGATGGCAAATATAGCAAATAAATTACATTGATCGCTGATCTCAATTTCCGCAAACCGAACCGAATCATCCAAGCCAACTTTGTACTTGAAGTATTTAAAATGATATTCGAGATAGCCTTAAATAATACTCCACACTATATAGGACTACTTGAGGGTATCCTCGAATAGAATTAAAGCGTGGCCGCTCGTGCCCTAATTTCTAATTTAATACTTATAAAGCCAAGGCTAAATTTAATGCAGAAAGATGCCCCCGACATATGCGTGCCCATTCAGCATTCAACTGCTGCTCCTGTCATGAGATGAGATGACATTTGTCAAATCCGCCAAATGACACGGACAAGAACAGAGCCGAGCCATGTTCTCCACCACCAGGAAGGAGAGAAGAACCCTTCAGCTTAGCAATCACAACTGACTAGACTACTTACTAAATAGTATCACCTGTCCTCCGACAAGATCACAGATACTCGTCCATCCCAATCATGCACTACACAGCTATTAAATCCTTTATGAAAAATTCAGAATCACTAAAATGGACACACGGGACACATAGAATAAGTTGGATGGAAATGACAGGATGAGCCTCATGCCTCAATACATACAGACACACACTCTGTAGCATTACTACCCGACTCATCCTCCTCGTCCAAACCAAGACATTTATTTTATTTAAAAAGGGCTTCAGTACAGAGTTCTATGTCAGCCACGTAGGACATTATGGACGGATCCCTAATTTCGATTCATGCTCCGATAGATACTTAGGACTATTACGGCTAGGAGGACTAACTAATAGGTGGTCAGCAGTCTCTACATCTCATCGACTTGATGGTGAGTGGTAACCAGCCACAGCCGGCTTTGCTCGTCTTATTGTATCAACACTTTAAGGGAGGACTTGAGCCTTGGTGAACCTACTTTTATTTGTATGACATGATGACTAATCTCAGGATCCTCAACCCTTTCATACCGAATGACCACCACCACCATATACTGGGCCATAGCTTTTCGGAATTGAATCTTGTGCCCAGTATTAAGAATTGTAACAGATTTCGGCTTTACTGGAGGTCTCTAAATAGGGCTATTAGATCCACGAATCTAAACTAATGGTGGTCTCCTCTCCGGTCAGTTTGGGTGCTTGTACTTGTAATCCACAAAGAAAAGCAGTAAATTTATGAATAGCCAGTGACTAATGGACAAGGCACACAGAGGATATTGTGCTGGACTATGGTCAATTGTATTATATATAAATGATGATAACTGCCACGCGCTTCTTTCTTCCACCACGACCTTTGCCTAGTACCTATATAGTAGCCTGATTCTTTTGTACTGATAAGATACTAAATTATCTTATTGTACTTGACAGAAGGCGGATGGATAAGGATACATACAAATTGTACTACATTTAGTTAAGCGGACATACGAACTACAATCATCAACGTACTCTTGAAAGATAAGAATACAAATTATTTCTAGATTCTAGAAAGCTAAAATTTCCAAGTATTAAAAGCTTACTTCTTATCTCCGACTGTCAGCATTATTTTCGCAACACCTGCCCGACCTATGATGTACATATATGTTTTGTATTCTCAGAACAAGACGTCTTGAGCTGCTCCACAAATCTCTTGTAGAAAATATCCTCGATATTTCTTATAGAAAGCTCACGTCGAGAAGTTTTCAAGATTCAAGACTCAATACACATTCAAGAATCAATCAAGACTAGCAAAGTACCGACAATATTTTAAAAAAAAACAGAATCCTTTAAACACACAGTAGCTTGAGAAGAGGTTACGACCTTTTCTTAATCACTTGGATAAAGTCGATGGCTAACGAGAGTCACGTCACAGCTAATTAATATGTTACGGCCGAGTAACTCTTAAAATAATAACAATTTAGAATGAATGAGTCACAGTCAACCTCAAGAGTAGTAAATCTTTGGACTTATTTAGCAGGACAGCAAAAAAGTGGCTCCACGATAGATACCCGGAAATCCATCTATTCCCAGCATGATGATGAACAAATTACACTGTCTACACACAATAATCCTATGAAGTATAACAATCCCGTCCACCAAAAAACACACAGTAGTAGTAGCAGTAATTAATCAATCTTTTAAATGATCGAACGATCAATAAACGTGTACGTGGTGATGTACAACTCGTTTCACAAGAACTTTAACTCATCAAAACTTATGAAGTAAGAAAATACCAAGTCGCTCCCTGTCGTCACTAAACTCACAATCAATCCAGGAAATTTTTCCAGCCTATTTTTGTGTCAATCCTCTATGAAAAAAAATCTCCCTCTACTTTCAACAACAAAAGTGCTAACGTCTTAAAATTAGTGGACTATAGGATTCCTAATCAATCCCGGAAATATCTTTCCAAGATCACAGACAGCAACCCAGAATAAGAGAACACACACAGCCCTGAACTTTCAATAATAATTCTGGATATTGAAAAGTGACGAAAATGCCAAAGTCACTTTCTGATGATATAATAGAATTTCAAAACAGAGTCCAAAGTGGATTCAAGCTGTTGGATAGGTTTTTTAATCTTGAGCCGCTTGACCTCTCAGTGTAGAAGTTATTAATTTTCAATACATTACCACATATCTTTTCCATTGACCCGACTTATTCATTGCTACACCAACCACCCCATAATAGTATCAATTAAGATGTTGCAAAACACATCAACTATGAGTTAACTCTTATGACATACCAGATCATAATATTTGTCATCTCGATTATCAAAGACTTCTTTTTCCCGATTCTACCCATGCCATCATATTAGTATCCAATATTAGTGGAATTATTATGCAAATACATAATACACAGCTTACCATACATAATATTGAGCTGATATCAATCAACAAGTTCGACACTGGTATGTCGTATTTATTCCTTTGAACTATATGCTCAATGTATCCTGTTACGAGGTGACCTTACTACAGAACGTAGTAGTTGACCCTCTAGGCTTAGCTTATCCCTTTGATTACATTACTATTGGTAAGGAAAATCAGAGTTTAAATTTACAGAAATATCAATTCATCTTAGCTCTGTGTAGATCATATAACTCCTGGAAAGATATACGAGCATGGTCCGATATTCTATGATGATGCAAGATTTTTTAACCTACCGAGAAGCTAATCGTAATAATTAATCTTGGAATCGTCCTAGACCTTAAACTTCATCAACATTAACATTACACATGATTCATATTTTCCAACAGAAAAATAAGCTTTAACTTCTCTTATCATTCTGAGAAACTTGGAATTCCTTTCCAAGCCCAAACAGTAACAGTTACATAAAACCTAATAATTAAATTGGCATAATTACCAGTTCAGCAAAGTTGTTATCGATATCCTTTGAAAAACATCAGATAAAAGCAGAGTCAAATCATTTTTAATGCATATTTTCCTACATATCCATCCATATCGAAAACAACAAATAACAACTTTTTCGCTCCAGCTCAGTCGTTTTGATACTCAATTGTCGCATACAAAGTTAGTCGTCTTGAACCAATTAAAGTTTTACTTGTTATCACTTATCAGTTCATTCAGGCCGGAATGAGTTACAATTACAAGTGGGGAAATTTCCAAGAGCTACTACGCATCTCAATTACTTATTTGAGACACAACAATTCGGGATAAAAAAAATATTTTGAACACTAAAAAATAACTCGTAAACCCTCCTCAGAATGATACTTAACCCTTCAGTACCACTTCTCTACATTGAACCAGAAATTTCAGTCCGTCAACCCTGGAACGGAGAAAGCAGGTTGTTGTGATTGTTTCTCCTCAGACTATTGACTTCACCAAGCAAATATTTATGCTCTTAATTTACAATATTTTGTTATGAACTCATACCCACTAAATTCCTCTGAGTCATAAAAAATACCTCAATATCCTCCATTGTTCATATCACCACCTCCTATCTGGATTCCATATGATAACCAAAATAACTTCAACTCGTAGTACAACAAACAATTGAACAATCAGCGGATCCATGATTTTATTATATTATTATGTCCCTAAAAATACCCGGAGATGCACTCCGCTTAGCATGAAATCCATGTGGCCTACCACTGCATCAATAACCATAATAATAAAACAGTCCATTGTTGATTGTAGAAATCATTACCAATGTCAACTCAACCTAACAATTCAAATACAACGGTACCTCGCAGTTGACAAGCTTTGTTTTCAATTATTTCTAAACTTAACTCTGAATTCCTTTCATTAATAGTTAATAAGGTTAGCATAAGGATAGGTTAGTTACTTTTATTTGTTTTTATTACGTGTCCCGAAATGATATGTCCGCTGTGGCACTGTACACTCAATCATGTCATGTGGATATGATTTACATGTTGACTTCTTAACGAAGTTCATATGTTTTTGGTATTTAAATTTAGACACGAAGATTTTACTACAATCCGTTCATCTTAATTAACACTTGGACTCAATAACCCATCCCTCTAAATGGAAACATATGCCATTGCGAACCAATGCACGCAGAATTTCTGCAAACATTAAACACATTTCTTCTCATATTCAAAATGCTTACTAAACCCACTCAAAACACTTAAAAATTGAAAGCAGCAGTGCTAATGACTACAAACATCTTGGCCAAACTGTAGAAAACTAAGCTGTTTCCGGTTTGCAAAAGATAGTACAAACTATATTCACTTCCCATGCTAATAATAACTTAACTCTAACACCGAAAGTTCAATAAACATTAATGAAGTCATGAACACATTAAACGTACCTATAAAACCATACACCCCTTCAACAACAAATCAAAGCCAGCCTTTACTGCCCATTCCTAACACTTTGACTAGGACTTATTACCAAGGAATTATAACTACTGGCTATTGGGGACATATTTACTGATCCTGAGTTCAGAAAAATTACCCCACATACATTTTATCAAGACAATCAATACAAACTCTAACTATTTTAACCCTTTGACTCATATATAATTGCCCTGTTTCTCCATTCCAATATATCACATTACTCTCATGGTGATGATCCCCACCACCAAAAACTACACAGAACATTCCCGATTCCGATTCATCACGTTTACAGAATGTGAACAGCTCTGGGAACAGCAAAGAGAGCCAGAGATTTCCATCCTTATGCCCAGGCCAGGGAGTCAGTAACCTATCACAACTTCCTTGACATCCCGAATCTATCAAACTGTCAGGGGCCTAATTATGTCAATAAAATGCGAAAATCAAATCCAATAGAAAAACTTGACTTACATACTATCCTAAGAATTAAGCTCTATCCACCCTGCGTATCAAATCATGGAATTTAATTCATTACTATTGGCGTCAGATATTCCGCATTACATCATCAATCAACATCAATTCTAATTAAACCCAATCTCAATGGGAACTCTGATGAAAAGATGATGACCATGGCTGTGCATATAGCCCCTCAATTATTAATTCTATAAATGCTTACGTACACATTAAAGATATAACTAACTACATCTTAGACATCTAGAATGTGATACAAATATAAAAATGCGTGATCTGTCTCGAAATAAAAAAAACAGACAGGCCCGAGATGAAACATGTACGCAAATATGCAAAAATCAAGAGGAATCAGAAAGGGTCAAGACCCTACATAGATTAATCCCAACTAAACCGGAACGGTGCCTGCCGGTCTGTCTCCGTTTTTCAAAAAACTTTTAATCAAACAAAAAAATATGTCTCATAATCTCCAACACTGCCTACTACTAGAGACACATACACCAAAGACAGATTTAGGTCTCGTCCTTCTAAAAACAATTCAGCCGATTCCAAAAACAAAAATCTCCGCGACATGATTCTTGTCTATAAAATCTTTCTCACCCTATACACACACAATCTCGACGAATTAAAAGGAGAAGGGTGCAATGACATCGATTAATTTAAACTACTCCTCACTCTATATCTAATACTCATCATCCAAAGGCCAAAAAATAATTCAGCAAATCCCATTTGATTTTCAAAAACCTGCCAACCCAACTAAACCAGTGTCCAAAACATAGCAGAAAAACATTCCATGCGTCCCTGACTTCAATCTCGAGAATGCCAAATTCTTCCATAAATTTACTCTCGAGCGACTGGCGCCTGAAGAATTCGAATTCCCTATTCACATCTCCCTAAGCAGTTGTCTAGCAATAACAAACCATTTAAACATTTACAATAATTTACATCCATCTCTAATAAATCATTCTTGGGGGACAGACATAATAGCAATCTCTAAAAACTCAACCCGATACTATCAGAACTCAAAAGCTTATTCCCAGAATCTTTCCAATCTTTGCAAAAAATATTCATATATACAAACAGAGAGAAAAGCTTCATAAGAATACGTGTTGTCGATCAGGACGTCTCCAGTCCACTGACGCTGTTCAAAATGTTCTTAACATCAAAACTAGACCATGGTATACCAGAAGGGACAAGCCTATTCTATTACCCCATCAGCATCATCATGTCATGGTACAATTCTTGACATTCGACGACCCTACCTCCTCCGCTATACGATACTATCAACATAATATGAGACACATTATCAATTCCCATTCACATACTCCTCACAGCTATAAACTAACCTCTGTAAATACAAACACCCCATCATAACGATTAAAAAGTTTAAAAGATTTCCCTTTAAAACATCTCCTGTACTAAATTAACCATATCTCTATCTATCTCTCTCTGTCTTAAGAGCCGGGCACGTTGCCAATGTGTGGGTGACAAAAAGTCAAGCCTAATATCCTTACGTACAGTCGCAGTCCCAAGTCCCACAAGTATCTGCGTGCATAACATATCCTCTACATCGGCATATTATTATCATCGTACATGTTAACCCCATCATATATATCCAATACCTACGTTCTGCTAGTAGCATTAGCAGGTCTCACTGAACACAATTATTGAAAAAACACCATGCACAGTGCAGAAGCGTCTCAAGTCGCTTTATCTCAAATCGTTCCAAAAAAGTCATCCTGATCAGGACTTTCGTCCCGGTATATAAAGTGAGACCAAAGTGGATAGGGTTTTATCACTAGTCAAACCTAATGACAAACAACAACTTCTAATCTCCTCTCAATTTACTTAAGAAGTAACCCCTACATCAGTTACAAAGTACAAGCCGAGCTAATCCCGTCGGTTGTCCAACCTACAAGAAGTTCCTCTTAAGTAGTCTTTAAAATCCATCTCTAGTCTCTCTTAGCCATAATGAAGCCAGAGTTTTCAGAAATCTTAATCCCGACAGGGAAACTTTGTTCAGACTCTTCGAGTACGATACACCACCACGTGCCCTCATCATCTGCAGTTAATAGTACAATTATCAAGTGGCTCCTCGTCACCACTCTCCTGTTCACCTTTCTCGTGACTATTGTCACCACTGCGTTTATTGTTCGCTATGAAGATAAAATGGTTCAGTACGAGGAGAGGATTTTCACTCTTGAGAACGATCTCGACTCTTTCTTCAAGAAGCTTGAGGAGCATGGACCCGGCTTGATACCTGAGGAAGATTTCGAATATGAAACTAATAGCCATGCTGATCTCTTTGATGACTCGGATGATCTGGAGGAACTCATCGAATTCCCTCAGGTCGGAGGGCATCATAAGGAGAAGACATCTGAGCCATTTGGGGTAAGCCGACTTCAACTATCTTCCGACACTAATCTCGAAACCACAAGTACTAGTTTACGTCTAACTTCGGTTATAAGATTTTCCATGAAGCAAATATTCAGGAAATTCGTCAGCGGTTCTTAACGTCATCTAATACCTTGCTCTAATTTTTCGACACTTATGCACAGATAGACATAAACAGGATCACCGTCGGCTTTTCTCATACATTTCCGTTATAAGCATTTCTGTTAAACATCCTGCCCTCTCACTAGCCCAGAACTAATATGCTCCCCACAGCACATCCTCATGACGTACTAGGCTGTAAGTTCCATCAGTTATCCAAGTATTGGCTCAAATTGGGACGGATGACTAATGACTTATCAAAATACTTTATCCTTCAATATATGAAGTACATATGTAAGCATTCTGATACGACCTCGATTAGGCATTTCGAACCAGATATTTCCAACTATATGCTCAATTTAAACGCAATAGAACTTGTAAGAAAGATAATCCGATCGTAAATTTTTTCCCACTCAAAATGTCCATTTTATCATTTATATAATTAATTGTAAGGAAAAACACATCTTTAGGAATTATTACAGAATTTTTAATTCGTAAACTTGACTTGAGACGCCTGAGAGCATCGTCATTATCATAAATAACAACCACATCGTTATAAATCCTGTAATTCATTTTTTCAAGTCTCAGCCCAAGATTAGCCGTTTCATGCCAAAAATATATGAGACTAAACATGATTCTCGCTTCTGTCATTAAATTTGAGCCAAACTCCACTGTAACGTACTCAATAGATTTTTAAACGATAAGGCAATGCATACGGGATATACTAGTTAGTTACAAGCTCTTTGAAAGACTAAAAAGTTATTCAATTTGATCTCCTTCAGGTTCTGGCATCTTTTCAATCTCAGGCTGTGTCTAACCTTTGCCTTGACCATCATCAATTTCTTTAGCCCTAAAAGAGTCACTTGACTTTGGCAATGTGTTCAATACCACGTTTCAATACCATCATCACACTATAAACTTTAAACCTCATCCTATCCACCACCTATATTCATTCTGCCAAGATATTTCGAGACCAGTTTGTCTGCAATGGGTTAGCAGAGGATTCTCGGAATGAAAGCATAAGATGTCCTTGCATTTGGCCTCAACTAGCCCTGAACTTCTCCATCAAAAATAAGCTCCTCGTATTTCATCAAACGTGTTGATGCTCCCATCATTAAATTTCATTCCTCTTGGAGAACCTAAATCCATTCATTCCCCCAACTCTTTTCATTATCTCATCCAAATTATTATTTAACTACAGCCTCGTGGAATCTATGACAAGTTTCATAACTTTAAATGTATGTTTTCTTTTCATAGGAAATCAAACTGGAAGTCCAGGAATCTCATTCTCGAAACAAGCGTCAAATCCCCTTCCCTGAAGTACCCACCTACGGCCCTGACGTTGAGAGAACCAATGGGGGTGTCCCGATTATTGAAAGAAGTTACTTGTCCAGTGCGGGAGTGACCCTAACCCCGAGGTATGCAGCTGCACCAACTACCGAAAGTGAAGGATTCCGACTTTACGAAGGACTCGTAGAAACTGGTAAGGTCAAACGTTCTCAATAGAAACCTAAAGCCTTAGTCCTTATAACCACTCGACCATAATTTAACCCTCCGACGTTGGAATTCATAGGGGGTCGAAATGAACCAAAGAGTTTGGACTTTGCAGAGCGACGTGGTCTCGATCCCATCCTCCCTCATCATCAAGTGTCCGCCGCATGGTCTGAAAAGAACGAAGGTCGTCGCCCAAGACTAGAATTGAAATCGGGTGACTCTAGCTCAGGAGGAATTGCCTCAACCTCCGGTCCTCAATTCGCCAACGAACTGACCTACACAAGGACTACCAGCTCTCGTCGAAGCAATAGCTTGTCCGGAACTGGCTACACCCAATCAGGAGCTGCTGGAGGAGAAGGTTCAACTTCTTCAGGTGGAAATAGCAACCCTTTCGTTTCCGGTGCAAGTCAAGGAGCAACTTTCCATCGCAACTCAAGAGTACCAGCCACCGGAGATTACTTCTATCCTAAATCTAACCAATTACATACGGGAGCAATTCAATACCCTCCTTTGAGGAAGTTATCAGTCGGAGATGGTGAAGGAGAGGTACATTCAGGATACTTTTAAAAGCTTAAAAAATGAACAACAATCTACACAAAATGAATGATAAACTAGTTAAACAAGGAAAATCATTTTTACGAATCCCCAGGTCATCGCAAGGGTCCTCCAATCCGACAACGAAGCTGATATCGAAGGACCAAATCAAGCCACAGCCTCTGCCCACCACGGACAAACCGCTACGGCTGAAGCATCATCAACGAGGACGAGGACCAGCGGGCATAGGAGAAATCGGCATCAACAACAGCAAAATCCCTCAACCACCACTGGCTCCACCAGATCCAGCAGACGAGATGGACAGGGTTATCAACGCAAAGTAAATAGAAATAGAACTGTACCATTCAGTAAATATTATTCGAGCAATGCTTATCGTGCTACAACCCTACCCTCCGCTAACCCAACCCCTTCATCATCATATACTCATACTCAACAGACCTATTAACCCAATCGCTGACACATGAAAGTTCAAACTATTATATAGGTGATCCAAGTAATCACATACATGTACAATATCGCAATCTCTTAACCTTACTAGAGTTATTAGACAATCCTCAGTTACACTCCCCTCCACATTTATAACTTAGCCTAGCATGCACTACATAACTATTACTGCTTACAAATACAAGGACCATTTAGAGTTCGATAACAATCATATCGTATACTATAATTTCTGCATAGTTTATCTACTACTACTAGGATTTTTAAAACTTACAACATCACTACATACTTTACTAACGATGAGCAAGTACTTTACTACTTAGATCACGAGTATATTTTTATCTTACTCATTCCAGCTTTTGATTTTTTTTTAAATTGTCCTTTATTTTCATGAAAACGGATATGTTAAGTTTGCCAATAAAGTTAAATGAGATTTGGAAAAAAATTCAAACACACTCAATGTTTATGCTCAGCTCATGAATCATTTTTACAGATATATTGACATGATCTTGGTACCATGAAACCAACAACCAACAAGGACTTTTATAACCAGTAGGGTTAATCTCAAACACACTAAATTCTCATAAACGCCCAGCACACACAATCTGAGATACAAAAAAAACCGGCCACACAGTTGACCTTGACATACTGACACATTTAAATACTCACCTTCCCTAATCCTATTATTTCTGGATTAACTTATTATGCTTATCTTTTCATTTGAATGCGTTATCAAAATATTGACTGTGAATCCAATGCTAAAAAGCTTTATAATTACAATACTAGTACTGTCTAACATAATGATTGTTCCCTTGTCAACTATTGTCAAGCAGCAAAACGGTTTCGGTGAAGATGATTCTGAAGAATTGTCCATTGTAAAAGCAGAGGCATGGGTGGAGGGACCAAAGCCCATTGCAGCCCACTACGTAGCTGATGTCTCTAACTACACCACATCCCACAGACATTACGATGGAAACGGTCGACTTCGAAATGCCGATGGGATATTTGCCGCCTGGAGACCAGCCGAGTGGATGACCACTGATGGAGGTGTTGGCCCCAAGACCTTCGTCTTGAATTCGAATGGAGCTCTGACAGTTAAAAAATCTGGACTTTACTACATATATGCCCAGGTAATTATCGAAAGACAACAAGAACGTTAGTATTTAAAAGTGTGCCTTTTTCTTTAAATGACCACTGTGTTTATATATTTTTAGATCCATTACCTTGATGACCATGACATAAATGGCTACACCGTACAAGTGAATGGAGAATCATTCCTCCAGTGTACCACAATGACTGAGACGTACAGTACTGGAACAAAATCCAACTCCTGTTTTACAGCCGGAGTCACCTACCTCAAGGAGGATGATCAGATTATAATCAAAGATATCGAAACGAACAGATACTCTATTTTCAAACCTGAGAAATCCTTCTTCGGATTAATGAAAATGGGGGACACTCCCCATTGATATTAGAAACTGACCTTATCAACTCAATTCAGTTCTCTTCATATTCTAACATGATACTTACAAATGTTCACAAGTTCAGAGATTCTATTTTTCTTAAATACTTTACCATAATGTACCGTAGTGATACAAAATAAGTGATTAGTGTGCCATTAATAAATGCATACTCCTGTTAATACAGTCAATAAAATACCTACGTATTCCATGCTCCATAATCACTACAAGTTTCGACCTTAAATACATATCAGCTCAAGGAACAGATTTATTTGATTTTGTGAAATGCGGCTCCGTAATTCATATAGTTATTTGTATTTTGGAGTACAAGAGCCATGTAAGATTTCTTTTCATTAATAGCTTAACTTTAACAAAATAAAAACCACTTGCACGGATAAATATTTGGCATAATAACAGTTCATCGAATGTTTTCACTTTAAATTTTGCTAAGTCCTTTGAATACCCTCACCATTCCATACTCTAACTTCCTATATCTGCAATTGAAGATAAGCCGAATCCCGAGGGATGACAAATTATGGATCTTATATTTCAAAGGTAGCAAAACTATTTTAAATATATTAAAGAAATACATTGATTTGATCGACAGGTCGAGGTTGATATTTTACGATTTACGAAGTCTAATCTAAACTAGTTAATCTGGAAAAATGAATAGATCCAGTGAGTGCAGTACTAGAATTCAGCCTTGACAAATAAATAAATAGGGAAATGGAATGGGTCTACAAACATTCGAACTGATAGGACATAATTGAACAACTATAATGAGCAGAGTTTCTCCACATGCATCTCTCTTATCTTAAATCACATTCATGGAGATAATTAAAACCAAACTTTACAATTACAACAACAATCGTCTTTTATCGAGTACAAAGTACGTCCTTGTCTGCTGTCTACTTACAATATTTAGACGATACGAATGCGTAGGATTTTTATCGTTACAGTGATAAGCTACGATGAGTAAGTTTATTATGACTTTCGGTGAAGGATATTGATTAGATTTTTTTTGTTACAAACAACTTTCACTAATGGAGTCCCAGAACCCAATTAATACCTTGGACTAAAAAGTAAATTAAAGGTTGCCAACAAACTAACCACCTAACCCAGTCCAACAATTGACCATAGAGAAGATGGGGCTTCTCCCAAAAGTTATTCACCATCCTTTTAAGGTCAACCTTCTCATTGCAGTAAGGACACGTCTGCTTTTTGCCAATGATACACCACCCTCTAATACAGAACTCATGAAAGACATGATTACACGATAATCTAAATGTATCTTCAATCACTCCTTCTTCTTCTTCGTTGACAAAAATTCGATTTCCACATATTGCACAGATTTTTTCATCGGGGGTCTTTGACGGGAACCCGTCTTTGGCATAGTACCCTATCAAAACATGAACTAGGTTTAATCTCATTGAATGGTAAATATATTTCAACAGGATGTTCTGTTATTTTCATTGAAAAGGCATTTACCCCATGGGGGTTATCTTTTTTAATTGAACGAGAGAATCAACATTCAAACACTTTGACAAAACTCAAAATGAAATGCATTGTTCTTACTATATTACTTTATAGTACTGTTTACAAGCCTTAAATCCATCCCGGAAATGTTAAACATCCTGTTGCCAGATAAGAATTGTTAAGAGATAAGCAGAGGAGACTAACCGATTTTGACAGCCATTTGATCTGAGCAAATCTCTGCCAAATCCCTTCCCAGTACTCCGTAATATAGTCCATAGAAAATGAGCATCAATGCACAGTCCATCCAACTATGTGGGCTAGCACTGAAGATAACATTGAGCCCCATGATAGTGGCCATCATCACAAAGTAGCCCGCAAGTCCCATTCCATAAGAGATTTTATGGATTAGGTAGAACCATTTATAAACTAATCGAGGTGTGGTACAAGTCAATGGCTTTTCCATTGCCTTTCGTACCACAACTCCTGTAATTAGGGTGAAAACGCACCATGTGAAGATGAATCTGTACCAGAGGTTATACCCACTGAAGCATATTGGAACTACCCACATCCCCACCAGAGTTAGAAGCATGTACGACCTGCGGAAAACAACATCACACCATCGTCATCGCCCAGATCAAATTATTTATTGAAAAAATATTAAGCATATTTTGAAGCTTAGACTCAACCTATATTGTCGTTTCTTCCATTCGACCAAGACAATCTGGGCGATGAGTAGGGTGACAATCAGGATGATAAACATTTCCGCATGCATTTGTTCATGGCCTTTATGCTTCTCATGAAATTGCATATGCTGCTTTCTTAATTCTTCTTGGGGAGTCATATCCCGACGAAATCTCGCTTTTTCAGACGCCCTTAGCTCTTCCAGCAAATCCTTCGGCTCCTCCATCTTAGAAGTCAATAGTCCTGAGAGACAAATACAATGCGTCTTACAAATTCTACCGGAATATCGTAAGTGATTAGAATATTTGCATCGATCAGAAGCACTATGTATGCACTCGATGTCGATGTACTAGCTAGAACGGTTTCATGACCATTGCTCATACATAAGACCTGGTAAATCTACTGCCTAGGCCTCGCAGTAAATCAGAAGCACTGTGTGACTTATAACTTATAGTTTCAGACCAAGTTACAACTCTGCTCAATCCATATAATCATCCCAATTCTATTCTAATGATATCAACTTGTTCAGACACTGCAGACAAATAATACGCACATCTATCAACTTACTAGCTATAGACACTAGACAATTTCTCAAAGGTTAAAAACAGAACAGGGATTATTAGTTTGCAGAATAGAAGACACAAAGAAGACAACCTTTTAGAGCTTGAGAAGACCCATTAGCTTTTCTTCCCTTTCACTCATTGATTTATTTTCTTGAATGTCAAAAGTCCTTTCCAATCCAAAATCCAAATACAACAAGATGCAAGAAATAACCGAAAATCCTACCTGTGGACTACCTGGAAATTCATGGTCAACAGCAGCACAATAGATTTTTTTCAGCATCTACCAACCTAGGACTAAAAGTGATCCTCACCTCAAATCATTTCCTAGGAAATCCACAATTAAACTACACGACCTAACTAGCATATCCACCATAGAAGAAATAGCTATTCTCTTCAACTTCACCTACCAAGAGACAAGGTTCAAGCTTGGCACATAGCTTCTCAAACTTAATCCTTTTTTAACACCTGCTACCTGGTACCCTTCCAAACTTGATTCATAAATGGACCCTTTACAAACCAAGTGTACACTAAGTTGAGTAACAAACAAGGGCTTCACTTACGTACTCGAACACCGGCTACCGGCAGAATCTTCAATTCCGATATACACTTTAGTAGGACAAGGACGAAAAAGTGCAAGACTTTCTATCCCGTATTAGCTCACGCAGACAGAAGCACGCGTGGCAGTAGCTGTTATCCCACACCGGCGTTTCGACTTCGACAAGTTTAAATTCTAAACCTTCATTTAGAACGCTGGTCAGGGTATTATCTTTTCTTACTCTTGTTAGTCTTTAGTACTGAAGTTCGACAGGGTTTCAGCAAGTCATCAGCTCGTCCCAGTGCAGTTACTGTGTACAGGTGAGGAAACTGTAAAAAACATTTAAAACAGGTCACAGGTTAATAAACAAAAGCAATTAATATAAATCAGAATTCTATTATTCTAAATCAATCAAAACGGTTGGGCACTAAACTGAATATGATACTAGTATATAATTTGTAATAGGTTTCAGAAACTATACAGACTAATACACCAGTTTACTAGCTGAAAACAATAGGTTCGACGGAAATTCATAGCTTCTACGTCTTTTCGAATACTTGTAATCTTTCTGAACCACATTTAACACTTCTATGACAAAAGTATTATCTGTTTATCTGCTGTTCTTAGTAGTACAATTACCAAAAGGTACAATCTAATAATAGTATTTGGATTAACACTATAAAAATAACCTCCCATCCCCAATTTGTAATAATCTTCAGCCCTAGGCCCTTTCGAAACAGAGAAATTTTACCAGACATATATAAATCCTAACAATCAATAACATGTGACATGAACCCAATCAATGACGAAATATTGAATATAAGAATTAATCCTTTAAATCAGTTACCTTATTTAAAGGGAAATGTAAAACTCTTCCCTAATTTAAAATAAAAATTTAACAGGACAGTATGTCGCTTTTGCGTTAAAAGCTGCAGGCAGGTCCAACGTCCTATGGTCGCAACTCGCAGTTAGAAACAGATCAGAGGGGTGTACTGTCGGTTCTTGAATGTAATTTTTAGATTAACGCAATCTACTTATTTTAATCGTACTAGTAAGTGATATATTCTGTCAGTAGTTAAATAATTAATTTTCCAAAAATTCCAATCTAGTGCATAGTGAGGAAAGTGCCGACAGTGGCAGCTACTGCAGAAGAAGCCTGACATTCCAGTCGATACTCATCACAGAGCTTAGATTCGAATTTGGAGCACAAAAGTGGCCACACTGTCACTTGACTTGAGTTTCATTGGATCGCATTTCTCAGCACGAACTCAAGGGGTTTGAACTCAAGTGAGAGATCAACAACATCACACTCTCAGTCCAATCATACACCAGCAACCAACATGCATGCAACTCTCAATAACAAAGGCACACCACCGACGACTCCTTCACCGGCCTCAACAACAACAACAACAACAACTTTAATCAAGAAAGGGGACGGGAGGAAAGGTCAAAGTGTCGAGGGGAAACAAGGAGAGCTCCTCCAAACATCGACTTTCTTCTCAAAAAATGTACAAGTGAACATGGAATGTAGCAGCGTCGGTGGCGGAGGTACTGTTCTTCCGAAAAATTTGGTGCTCAATCAACAAGCGAAAGCCTCTTTCAAAATGCCTGGTAAGAATGCAATTACTGGGTTGTTTTATGAGGGGTTTTGGGGTTATTTAGGTTACTGATTAGGTATGCTAATCTAAGCTTTGACAGTTGGGTAAGAGTCGTTGAAAGGTCATCGAAGGATATGAAGATTTTAGGACCTCTTTATGTCCTCTTTACTTGTTAAGTCAGTAGATAGTGTAGGCTCACTGCTTGGTAATAAAGAGTCGGACTCGGACATGAAAAGGCAATGAAATGAGAGTGCAGTTGCATCGGATATTTAGCAATCGATTGTAAACAGTCGATCGTAACATTGAACTTATGACCCGTAGTGGGAACAATGAGGAGAGACTTGCGTAAGCGTTTTTGGTTGGAGTTGTTTTCTAGAATGCGTCTGCAATGATGCAGGATTTTTTATATAACTTTTTGAGCCGTTGGATGTAATTTCAAAATTTTCAAAGTCTAGAATAGTTTATAAGATTTTAAGATAATTTTTCCGAACTCCAATTTCCAGTGTTTTATTATTCTTATTGAAATTCTACAGTGACAGATTCATGGAGTGTGGCCGGGTCTACCCAAGTAAAAATCCGAACGAGCCAAACAGTCCGGATCATCCTTGGACTTCTTCTGGTTTTCGTTATAACTGGATTTGTACTTAACTCCCGTATTCAATCCCTGGAAGGAAGAAATGCAGCCTTGGAATCTCAACTTATGGAAATGCAGGCTCGTCTTCGAAAACTTGACAATACAGTGAGTCAGATGAGACAAAATGTTCCTATCAACAATGATCTCTTGGATGTGAATGCTATACCTGATGAAGAAAGTTCCTTAAGTGATGAGGGAGAATATGACAATTCGGATTATGCATACGCAGTAGGAGATGAGACTTCGGAGGAAGTAGAACGGGTAAAAAGATCAATCGTTACCTCTGAAGCAGTCAGGACTATTCCATCGAGGGATGTCGACATGTTTTCAACCACAAATGGAAGTGATTTTACCTTTCATGGCTTAGAAAATGTCCCAGCCAGTCCTACTGATGCGGGACCACAACCTGCTACATTTGGGTATGGAAATAATCCTTCAGCGGGTGTCAGTGGTATCCGAAAACGTGAGCGAGGTAAACGAAATAAAACAAATGAGCTTTCATTTGCGGCCATCAGAAAACTGAGGATTAAGGACAAAAACAATGTGGCTAAGCTTAGACTGAAACTTGATGCTGCTCGAAATCGAGCTAAGGCTGCTACTGCAAATCTTGCCAAAGCACTTCATGACCATCAGGCTTCCTCTACTTTTTCTGCACTTCGGCATCGCCACGGTACTGCACAAAATTCACTGCTTTATTGTTACTTTTCTTAAGCACAATTAAAATTTCGTTTAGTGGCACAAACACCAAAAACAGAATATGCTTGCTGGATTTGAAAGCATAAAACTTGTTGATTCAAACACAGATATTTTAAATCTGAATATTTGGCTAAATTCTGATCTTGAATGATATTAATAATCTTAGATCCTCGTGCGGTTTATCTGACTGTGAGAGATCCTAACATAAATATCGAGCATCCCGAGCGTAAGTCTTTGAAACATAAAAAATTTAGTGTGTGATTTGGTGAAGGGGTTTCTGAAAGGATGTGACACTTCGCTTCGAAATTTTTTGTTCTTCCTTTCAGTAGAACTCATTGGACCATGGTACATAGCAGAATCAGGGAAAGATATTGGTTTCAATGACATGTGGTATCAGAAACTGGCTTTGGATGACAATGGAACTTCTGTAATGTTTCAAGAAAGTGGACTGTACCTCATTTATGCCCAGGTATTATGATTTCTATCCGTCTATATATATACAAAGTAGTATGTACTTTTAGTGCACTTGTACGTAAAATATCAATGTCGCCGTGCATAGGACGTAGCATTTATTTTTCACGGTACATAACTAGTTAGCCGTAATTTAAGTGTCGCCCTCCCCCTTCTTTACTTATTTTATAATGCTGTCTGCTTTTAGGTTTTCTACAAAAGTGTGACGAAAATAAATGACAGACCTGCTCCGATGGGATTCCGAATTTATTTAAAGAAAAATGAAAATGTTCCCAAGAAGATATTTCATCGACCAATTCCAATCGCTGAGTGTGTTCCCTCCTACCCTAGTACATTTTATCAGACATGCTTCACACAGATATGCTGGTAAGACTTTTAGGGTTTTAAATATTTAGTTATGAACATAATTTTGAACGATTTAGAACATTACATCGGATGTCCATTTATTTTGCCAGGTTTGTTGAACAAGGGGATGAAGTGTATTTGGAACATTTTACGGATGCGAAACCGATGATCGAAGCGGAGAAAATGGGCCAAACTTTTTTGGGGATCGTTCGACTCTCGGCATGAGATTTCAAGTCGGTGCAGTGTGATACTCGTAATTTATGAATTTATGACCAATTTGTAGAATTTACTTAAACTATTTTTAATTCATGACTATCATAACAGCAATCAATTATTACGGTAACAAAGGGTTCGGTTGTAACTCAATTTACTACTCATTGCAGGTACATCAGAGTCTTCTTCTTCGAAAGCTATCTTTGTTTCGTTTACTTTATATTCAATCAATTAAGACTGCAATTTAGCAATTACTGATTAATCGATTAAGATTCGCAGTGTAGAATCATATTAAAGTTTTATTGCAGTATTTCATATTTCCTTTGAGTTTGAGGAATGATGGGAGTTGTTGAGCAGCACAAAGTGATATAAAATATTTACCTTGAAACGCTTACTATACATAAAGTAATTATAACTTATTATAAGAGATTTTCCAATACAATAATTAATTTTATAATTCCTAAAGAATTTTAATTATTACAGTTCAACTAAACGCTCATTTAAAGGATTCATTTTCAACTTTCTTATCCGAGTCCTCAAGACTCACTGAAAATGTATTATTGTCTTGATAAGTCTATTACCTATGTGCCTGGACACGTGAACTTAGTAATAATGTAAAGCGTACCTACTTGCAGCATTATATGTGTACACTTATCTTAACCTTGAAATGAAAAACATTGCTCAATTAGATGTGCTAAGTTCACATGAACAATCAATGCTCATAGACATTACTATTAATTAAGTTGAATTAGATAGTTATTAGATAGGAACAATAATGTTTAATAAAAATAGGAGAACTATTAATTAAATTAATAATAATCATAAATGAAAAGTTCTAAGTTTCTGCTGCATTAAAATAAGGTTACTACCATCACGGTGTCAGGATTCAAAGGCCCCTCAAAAAAATAACGTTCAAAAATCAAGGTAGAAGTTGGTTTCAGAAATCTGTAGCATAGACGGGCGTTTTTGGAGCCCCCAGCCCCCAAAGCCCCCAAGGCCCCCATCCCACTTTTTTCCAAGAGCCCCAAAGCCCCCAAATCTCCCATCCCCCTTTTGGCTAAGAGCCCCCAACCCTCTTTTGCCCAAGAGCCCCCAAAGCCTCCATCCCCATTTTGGCTAATTAAGCCCCCAAAGCCCCCATCCCCCTTTTGACTAAAAGCCCCCAATGCCCCCATCGCCCTTTTGACTAAAAGCCCCCAGTACCCCCATCCCTTTAACTGAGAGCCCCAAAAAGCCCCCAAATCCCAAAGCCCCCAAGCCCCCATCCCCCTTTTGACTAAGAGCCCCCAAAGCCCCCATCCCCCTTTT
>JAQFYM010000710.1:0-51941 GCA_034694785.1 Agrenia bidenticulata | reverse complement strand
CTGCCGCAGACTCAGACCTTAGAAAGCAGTAAATCGGAGCGGAGTGGTGTGCGTATTTTTCTTACATTCTCTTATGGCATCGCTTGTTTGCATCTTTCAGTCTGCATCGCGTCGCTAAATTTCGAAACGAAAACAGACATTCACAAGTTCAAAAGAAGCCACAGGTCAGAGGTAACAAATTTTCCTAGAGAATCACAATTACAATTGTTGGATTTGATTTTTGGTTGAATTTGAAGATTTATTAAGTCGCATTATTTTGTAATCACTGTCAGGCCAGGAGTGTCAGAGCCTCATTATCGAATTGAAGAAGAACATTACAAGGAAGAAGGGATTATTGACCGTGCCGTGTGCCGTTGGTTTGACTTCTTATCGTTTTATTTTATATGAATGCTCAACGCTCACAGCAACAGCAGCAGCTTATCTGATTTAAGCCATAAAAATACGATAAACTAAGGCAATGGCTGAGAAAAACGAAGAATTCAAAGCTGACGACTGTCCTGAGTCTCATTTCGACCAAGCTTGTGATGTTGAAAAACCTGGTCCCAGTTCAACAAGTACAGGAGAGGGGGATGATGTGGATATTGCTAATTTTCCGATGTTGAAATCCCCTTCTGATTCTGAACCTTTTGATGCGGATAAAGCGGTTGAGATAGTGGCTGAAAAAAACGAAGAATTCAAAGCCGACGATTGTCCTTCGCTTAAGTTTCATTTCGACCAAGCTTGCGATGTTGAAAAACCTGGTCCCAGTTCAACAATTGCAGGAGAGAGGGATAGTATGAATATTGCTATTTTTCCGATGCTGAAATCCCCTTCTGATTCTGAACCTTTTGATGCGGATAAAGCAGTTGAGATAGTGGCTGACAAAAACGAAGAATTCAAAGCCTACGATTGTCCTTCGCTTAATTTTCATTTCGATCAACCTTGCGATGTTGAAAAACCTGGTCCCAGTTCAGCGTATACATCCGAGATGGATGATATCTTTGTTTATCCGATGGTGAAATCCTCTTATGATTCTGAACCATTTGATGCGGATAAAGCGGTTGAGAGAGACAGGATAAGAGTCGCAAAATTTTTCAGCAGTGAGCCGGTTGAGTACCTAAGTACATCTCAATATTGTCGACAACAAGCACTTCGGGATAAACAATTTGTCTTGATCGATCTAAGTGGAACGCTGCACATTGACGATGTTGCGACACCGAAAGCTATGTATGCGCTCAATCTGTAAGTGGATTTCAGAGATTTTTTTAGCTTTCATTATAGCGTTGAATATTTTAAACGCAACTTACCCTAATTTGTATTTCCAGTTTACGAATCGCTAAGTTCAAAGTGCTTTTTCTGACAAATACGACAAAAGAATCTAGGCGTATCCTGCATGAGCGGATGCTCAAAATGGGATTCGTTGTCCACAAAGATGAGATTTTCACATCATTGAATTCTAGTCGAGCATACATAGAAAAACAAAGTAACAGCATATAAGCTTTGGTCCTTCGTACCAAGATAATTAGTTTGAAATCTATCTTTTATTAAGTTATGTGATAAGATAATAATTACTTTTGGGACCTATAGAACTTCGACCAATGCTTATGATTGCTGAAGAGGCGATGGAAGACTTCGAGGGTGTGAATGTCGAGGATCCTAATTGTGTATTGGTTGGCCTATCATCGAAGGATTTCCATCATCAGCGCTTGAATCAGGCTTTCAGGTACGTAGTTCATATAATTACAAAGCACGGATTATCTGAATTTCTGTAAGTTAACCTTAGTTAACACATTATTAACATCTTGGACAGACTTCTCTTGAAGCCGGAAACTCAGCTCCTTGCCGTACACAAAGGCAGATGTTATCGAGCCAAAGACGGAATGAGCTTGGGTCCAGGTAAAAATACTGTTAATCTATAAAATATCTGTATAATTGAGTAACTGTTGATTTTTCTTCATGAGGACCTTTTGTCGTTGCCCTGGAACATTCGACTGAAAAAACGGCCAAGATCATGGGGAAACCAGAACGGGAGTTTTTTCAGTCCGCATTGGATTTCATAGGATGTGAGGATGTCACAGAAGCCGTTATGATAGGAGACGTGAGACTTTTTCTATGATCTATTTCGTTATTTTCGTCTACACTTCTATTAGAGGCTAAAGCGATCAATTACAAATCTGAATGAATATATTTTACTAGGATCTCCGAGATGACGTGTTAGGTGCCATGATTTTGGGAATGACAGGAATATTGGTTAAAACGGGGAAATATTCTGATTTCGACGAGGCTAAAATTCTTCCGCATGCTCCTGACTTCAAAGTTGCAAATTTTTGTGAAGCGGTCGAATTGATTATTGAAGCTGTTGCTGATGGAATGCAATTGAAACCGAAGCTAAGTTCAACTATACTGGCACACAGTATTGGGACTAAGCGTCACTTCATGGAATTGGCTAAAGAATAAACTATGAAGTTAAGATAGAGATTTAAAGTTGATCGAAGGTCCCAATGTTTTTTTTAATAATTTGCTACTTGTTATTAATATGCTGATAAATGAATTTACCTGGCCAGTCCCAATGAGAGGCCGTTGTTGACTTCCTGAGCTGCCCGTTCTATTTTTTAAGTCGTCAATCAATACATACAGGATGTATAGTTCTATGTTTTCTATTCTATTCTACCGATTCTTCATAGCTTTAGATTTTTAGTTGATTCACTTGCAATTGCTTCCCGGTTTGTAATAGATTATATTTTTGAAAAGACTGAAGGTTGTAACTGCTTGTTTTGTGTTTTGACGGATATAATTTATTTAATGATCGGTTGACAATGAATAGATTAGAATTAAAAGGTACAAAGAACAAGCAAGATAATTTTGTGTATTGTATCCGTGTTCTTATCACAAATTGTGTTCTAAAGATTCACTGTACTTACTATTTGTCAATCAATTTACAACGAGATTTTACTAATATTGACTGCTCTGTTTTGTTTCTGTTTCTAGTTAATTTTGTTGTAGTAAAATTTTGAGTGTTTCTTCCCTTGAGTTATACGGAGTCGTTCATGTACAATACAATTGCTGATTTTTTTATTTTCATACTACAAATACAATACATAATGGTGTAACGTTTTCATAGGATAGCACCTTGAAGATTTGAGGTACTAATAGTCATCTCATTTAAGCACTGAGGGTTCCTTTCCTGCGTCTTACGATTAGAGTTGACACGAAAATACTGTAAAATTAGTTCATTTGAGTGTCTCCGGCTTAAAAATGGAATGAATGGGCACAGTCAAGTTTAGAGAATGGAAGACGTTGACATCGCTTAAATTGGGGAATGCAAAACTGGTATCACGTATCACAACAAACTCAGGCAAGTAGTAATTTTTTTAAACAAGCGTTTATACTAATCTTAATGCACCATAGAACAAAGTTCTAAATTTAATTGCTGGCTTATCCAAACTAGTCAATTAGGGGGTCATAAGATTCCGTCTTTCATTTTCGTATAAAACTTCTTGGAATCTTGTCCAGTACATTCAGAAGTGCATCTAAGTGGCATAAAAACCGAACTACAATTTCAACATACGAAGCATTATTCGCTTTGTCAATTTTTTTTCTTGGTGTCACGTTCATAATCATTTAGAAAATATTCTATAGGCCATTGTCACAAAATTTATAAATATATGTAGATAAATTTTTCGAGATTTCGAGTTCATACAATTTCGACTTAGAGTAGAGTTATCAAAACCGGTTTGTAGCAAGACTACAGCCTTCCAAACTAATTACAGACGGGTCGATTTCTTTTGTCTCAACGCTTGGACTTCGAGTAGTCAATGTAGTAGATACAGTATGAGAAAGGGAGATTTCATCAGCCTCAAAAGATTGAGCCGTTGTTGTTGTATTGATTTTGTTACTCTGGTTTCGAGTCATGATTCGGATCAAGTTTTGGTGAACCGTGACCCGAACCGAGGGCTGATAGAGAAGTTCTCCGTCGCAATTCCACACACTATGCATTTTTTCTTTCTCCTTCATATCGCATCCACATGAGGATGGAGAATCCCCCTCGGAGGAATTGGGTTTTCTATTATTATTACAGCATTGAACAGGTGTGAAGACGAACTCATCTACTCGATACCGTTCCACGAAGGGCAGGGCGAACTGTGTAAACAAAATATAATTAGTGAATTTTCAGGGCTGGGCATATATAATACGTACGTATATTAGTATTAATTTATGGCTTCTTACTGCTCGCCGGCTGTCACCCGTGGTTCTGAGTAAATAACGGAGATGACCAAGTCGTGAAGTCTTCCTTATAAGAATAAGTTCCATTTGGCCGTCGGAGAGATGAGCAAAGGGGGCCATTCCAAGGGGACTAAGAGCGCATCGGCAACTTATATTTGCTCCCGAGACACCAATAAATCTACCTTCTACTCGTTTCCATTCTCCATTTGGTTTGCTGGATTTTGATAATTCATTACAGTCGTCACAACCTTTTCCCCCGACACATTGAGAAGGGATTTTACGATTTTCATCCACAGCTACTTTCATTTCAATGCTTCCTTCATACACAGCATGACCCAAGAACTTTCGAAATCCTAAAGATAAATAAATTGATGCATTACTTAACAGATTTGTATAATTGTATGGTTGTTCATGGCCAAAAAAAATAGTCGCTTCTCACCAGCATAGTCATATCTTTTTGGTCCCATCCATCGAAGGGTTTCGGAATGTATCATTGTGTCTGCCATAAATCCATAAGACATTTGGCCAACGATGAATCGACTGATTCCGGAATGGTTATGCACGGCGCCTACATCCAGGGGTAGAGATCCGCCTAAAACAATGTGTATAATTCCAGTCCGTGGGTCGTCTGTCCCATTTATTGTGAATGCTAAAGCGTTTGTGGATCCGGCACCAATCATTGCAACCGGTATAAGGGCGGGCTTCAAGTCCGATTCGTGTATAGCTGATGCAGTTGACAATTCTCGTTTCAGCAAGCCACTGACCTAACCAAAGCAAACCGTGTAATATTTTAGTACCAATCAATAAATATTCGAATCAATATAATCTAAAATACTCCATGACTTCAAGTACTGTCAATACCATGAACAGGAATGAGATACTTAAATTAAATAAGTCTCCCATCCGCGAATGGCTGAAAGTAATGTTCTGTCAATTATTCGAACAACGTACCACTTCACAAATAGTTCCATCACCCCCAACTGCCACCACTGCATCATATTCTCCCAAGCTGTCATCAGTCATAGAAGCCAATATTTCTGTAGCATGATTTCGTCTTTGTGTGTGAATCACGGTCCATTTAATTCGGCAAAGTTCCAGGATGGGCTTAACATGCTGTTCGAATATAAAGACGGCTTTTCGTTTCCCCCCGTATGGATTAATGATGAATAGTAGGTTTTTAGGTCGCTGCTTGAATTCTGGAAATTCATATAATACTTCCCATAAATCTCTCAACAATGGAAGCAGTTATTACTTCATCAACACAGTCTGAAGCACAATTGATGAAAAGCGTTCATATAATTATTCTTTACCATCCAGAGCTGCCTGAATAGCGTTGGACCATTTATTGAGCAAAGAGCAGTCATCATGATCCAAATGTAATTGAATTTCTCTCCATTTATCAGAATCCTTTTTAGCTTGTGTATAGTGAACGACGAGGTATTGAGAAGGAATGGAAACCGTAGGTTTACTCATGAGCCGAATGGGGACAGAGAGACAACAACTTGACTTGGCCTTCCCTTGGTATTTTTCGTAGATCACTTCAACACTTAGGACATCCTTTAACTTGACATTGATCCATTCAGACATATCCTCTCCTCCTTTGAACATGAAAAGAAAAATCATGTCATTGTCGCAAAATCAAAGGATATTGTCTACCACGTTAAATGGGTTACAAATTAATGGGGAGATAAGAAATTCTGGGGGTAGGATTTTCAAACCCTTATCATCTAATTGTAAGTACTTCGTGAATGATAAATTTAGAGGCGCTTTAAATATTCTAGTTTTTCTTCGGCGAGTATAATATTTATTTCATGTCCCTTCTATCTGTATGCTCGTATTGACAATTTAAGATTGCTTTTCAATTTGTACCTCTTTTTAAACTAAATAGCTCAGATACTGTGTAGAAGGATAAACAATCTCTTTATACGCTATTTTAAACAAATTAAAGGTTTCTAGGTCAAGTCTTTGTAGGTCTTACCGTTGCTCACAAAAAGTTTTCGTAGTAAAGTGTTTATGGCCTTGCTGTGGGACTATTTTTCATTTATTTGAATTGTTTATAAATAAAACCAAGGGTGATTCACGTAAACCATTCAAAGCGGTGGGCAAAGACCTGACTCAAATGAATATTTTTGTGATCAGAAAATTCTTGTAACTCCAAGGGCAGAGGAGAAAGTTAAGGGATTTAAATTGTTATGTCGATGTCTAAATTGGACCTTTAAAATACTCTTCTAGGTATTTGGATGTACAAAGGTATGTTGTCCTCATAGCTATTTCCATCCACACGAACAAAAGAGAAGCAGTACAAGAAATCTATTCAAATCCCTTCATTTTTACCTAGAAATGTACGCAATTCACAGATTTATTTTTCATCAGGATTAGGGAGTATATAGACTACTGACTACGAGACTATACCAAACTGCGTCATAGAATAACTTTCTTCTCTAACTCTTTTAAAATATCCTAGGAACCTTTTAGGAAAACAACTAAAGTTAAAATATCAACACGAGATTAGGAACAACAAAAAAAGCCCATTCGCATTCGTGTTTGAACATTTTGAGCATGCATGAATATTTCATGAGTATCTGACCGAGCGGGTACACAAACATATCCGTTTAGCTTAGTTCAAGGAACAAAATTCCTTGGCTGATACTTTCATAACTCTTTAAATTGATGAAATACGGCCCGAATAATATTTCAGCCAAACAAATGCCATTAGAAACTTTGAAAACAAAAAAATTCTACTTCCCCTGCGTGGGTCGGTATGAGTATCTATCGACCTGATCTGCGCTTGGGAACTTAGCATTTACAATATTCGATATTCGAGCCATCATCTCATTCACTAGTGGAAATACCGAATTTTTAAAAAGCAGGGAATAAAAGAGATTCTAGGGAATAAATTACAAGGTTGAACATACCTTTCTTCTGCGGACACCATGCTATTTGATGATCGAACAGGAATACAGAATACGGCTGTCCTCCAACACTGAACGTTTCTCTGAGAATCGGGTCAGGTTTCCCCATCTTGATAAGCAATTCAGATGGGGGGGTTGCTTCCAATATTATCGGATTCCTCAGTTAGTCTCAGTTTCCAGGGTAAGTACCATTTAACGTCTATCCGCGATCCAAGCGTCTTCCAATTCCAAGTCAGTTTACAGTGTCAACGCAACCACACTTTTTCACGACTTTTTCACGGCTGGAAAGGGTTAGAAAAACCAACTGGATGAACTTCAAATCACGAAATTCGGATTATAATTGGTTTTCTTGAACTGTCAAAACAATTTATTCAAGTACTACTAGGGAGAACCACAACTTTACTTTCAACAGCGAGTCTTTCAAACTTTTTTGGCTAATAAAGTATTTCAAGTATATGAAAGGATTGGATTCCCCACCGTTTTTCGTTTTTACAAGTCAATTATATGCTTTGGTTGGTAATTCGGTTGAATCTGTCTAAAGACGATGGGTACGCCGACGCTGAAATGTGAATCAAATTTTAATGATAGATCACAAAAGGCTACTTTCATAACTAACCACACGACCCGAAATAATGTAATGGTGGTCCCCGACAGACCGACATACAACTCTAGAGTATAAATGACTAAACCAGCAATTTAAAAATTGTTATGGAAAGGCTTACAATAGTTACAATATTAAATGATAAAGATTTCCTTGGTTTTATTTTTCAACTGAACGACCCAGTTTGTTATTGTCTCTCTATAATTATTGCACAACAGTCCATAACAACTGTCTGAATTTAATCTATCCATGAATGGATAGATTTTGATAGTCAAGACCCAATATTATCATACATATTTACTATGATCAATATATAAGTCATATTATTATTAATCAGGATTCGTATTCCAAGTAGTGAAAATAAAATCTCTAATGAAATAAACACTCAATAACAGAGTGTGAGGAAGGAGCTTAAAATGTTTTAATGCTGTCACACGTTCTTAATTAGACGAAGCCTGTGTAGTAAATAATATGTTTGAGTATGAGTTTGCCACATACAGACAAATATGTGTAAGGTAACTCATGCATTGGCATGGGATTTCATGGTCTGTTAGTGCCTCTGTTTTTACTTGTTCTTATTCTCATAGTTAATAGTTAGTTGCGAAAGAAATCTCCTGTACAGTTACTGGTTGCAGATCTGTGCTACGAAATCATAATCATATCTGAGCCAAAGTGTACAGAAAAAAATTTCTGAGATCATTTTGTGAACTTAGTGTTAAAATCTAACCCTTGAATAGTTCAATACACAACTAACTATCAAGTTTTTTCAACCTTTGGCCACGACTGGGATCTTTGAGGTTGTCCTTAGTAAAGTCAAGGTGATGTCCTCCGAAATAGATAGCTTAAAATGTGTTTACACCAACTTGTAGCCAGATTTTATAACTTTAAATTTATAGCACCAATAAAGATACTATTAACCTGACCTTAGTTGTATTATATATATGTCAGAAACTGAAGCGCACTAGCTGGAGAGTCAGAACGTCCAGTAAAGCTTTTCAGTCCACTTATATCAGATATGGGACATTGGATTTAATTTTATCTTGAAAGTTTGATTAGAACTGCGAATATCCTTTTAAATATTTAAGGTCACTATAGATAGATCATAGGCGTGCTTTTGATATTTATTCAAACAAACCTTATTAAAATTGTCTCCAGTCTGTGTATAAACTCTTGAATCGAGGCACTCTGAATACAGCACACGCTCCAGTATAATTCAGAATAAATTCGTATTAGCTACTCGATTTGAAAACAAATGAAATATTTAATGGAATCCAAAGCAGCTGCCTTAGTTTACAGCAGAAGGAAATAAATAGAATAACAAATCTCGAATGTCTATGCAGTTTTTGTGACTAGTGTTACTACATGCTTGCTGCTTGCATAACTCCCCAGCACTACCCAATTAATAAGAACAAGAAAATGCATTAAAAATTGTAAAGGTATGAAATCCCCAAGGAACGTATGAATACTACTAAGCTACACCTACCGTAACTTACTTCTCCGTACCTTGCTGAGTTTTGCAAACCTAGAGGCGGAAACTTTAGCATGATGTAAAAGAGCGTTTGCCCATCGGCCTAACTTTTTTCTTCACAATCTGGTTTTTGATATGACACACAACTTTTCTGAATAATTTTACAGCTTATGTACCTAATGGTTCAAAGGTTTAAATTTGAGGCGAGTAAGGTAGTAGAGTATATACACAGGTGGTCAGTTAATTCAATCCCAATATTACCTGAGACGTAAAAACCTTAAGACGTCTGTTCCTCCGTAGTTTTTCTTAAATACATACATTAATAAAATAATCATTGGGAAAACTATCAAACTGCTTTATATTCATATTGTGACGCGAGTTGGTTCCATGAAGATCATTAGTGGAAACCTTGCAGAGATAGTAGTTTAGCTCGTAACCAATATATTTAGTTCAAAATTGACCAGCATATTTATTAGTTAAATGGATGGATTACAATTCATTCAATATTCTTAAGCGATGAAGTAATAGCTCTTAAATTGTAATTAATTATGAGAATTAAGATTCTCTAGGGAATTAAAGTTCATTGGAACCGTCCGTCGGATCCCACTTGTTTTAAGACTTTGTTATGCAAGCTATCTTTTTTGTATTAATGAATAAGGAAAAAGTAAAGTTTTGCCTGATAGCAAAAAATGCAAACCCAAGGTTGAGGTTTGCACTTAAACAAAATGATTATATGCTTTTTAATAGTTTTTAAGTACGAGTCTTTCTTCTTTTATTAGTTTATGTGTATTGAGAACAATAAAAACATTTGAATGTCGGATGCTCTCTTACGGAAAATTATCAATGTAATTTCAACATTTTTAAAGAATGTATTTTTGAAAGTCAATTCAATCCTTGATAAGCTTGAATAAATTTTTAAGAAAAAATTATTGCGTTCAAGTTATATTTTAAATTATATTAATAAAAATTATTAGTAAAATTCCAGTACAAAAAAATCTTATCGTTGTTTAGTTTTACTTTGTAGCCCGTTCAAAACAGTTTGGAAAAAATATCCGATACACTTCATCTGTCATATTTATTCCTTATTTACTCACTCTCTGTCAAAATCTAATCTAATCACCAAACTCATCGGCAATTCTGTCTATCAAAACTGAATGCAAGAATTGCATGAATAGGACCCTCAGGCGAATGCAAATGTAAAAATCTCTTCGAGGTTATTGACAAAAATGGTAATGCCAAATCAAACTGATCTTGAGTTGAAGATGAGTGAAGTATAAAATATATATAAGCTCTTCAAGAAATCGAAGGATGAACGTGTCGACTTTTCTGTGCAATTTGATGGCTTTTAAATCGTATGAAATACGGTTTTTGCAAATATGTATTCAAGAATAAGTTGCAGGACAGAAAACATCTTATCACACCCTCGGTCAGGGCTAACACTGTTTATTGAACTCCCATTTTCAAAGATCTTTCATTGCCTTGCTGACAGGCATATTTCAACGTGCTTGTCCAATCTTGAAGATATAGAGTTTCTTTGACCCTTTAAAAATTCACGTCACATAAATACAGCAAAGTTTTAAATATCTAACAGTCACTTTAGTCTAACAAGGATTAGCAGGGCTTCTAAATGTCGGATTTTAATGTTCCGTCGAGGCTTTGTCAACTACTTTCATACAATTGATTCGCTAGAGTTTAAAATTTTAAAATAAAAAAAAACAGAAAAATTATGCACCCTAAATTCGTTGACTTTACCAAAGTTTGTCGATTTTTTCCAGGGTCAAATCCGGTATTCAAATTAAAAGTTTATTATTCTTAATATTTTACTACTCATTATTTAAACATCATTCTTAGCCATTTTTTCAAAAAGAAAAGCCATAGGCAAAAACATGGGTAAAAACAGAAGGCCTATACAAAAATCGATATCAAAATAGCCTTCCCAATGTCATAAAAAAAACTCTGCAACTGCCAAGTGTTAAAGGCAAGTTACATGTAAATATCTCTGGAATATTTAATGCTTCATTATTGGCCATTGTTTTAATGTTTACAAAAACCAAATATTTACATACGATGCCAAGATGGTAACTAGGGATGATTACTAGAGGAATTGGCAAGCTCTGGGAAAACGCAGATCCGTGGTTCAGTTTCCGTAGTCCGCCTTCAAAACATTTTCTCTAATGCGTATTATTTTTACGCTTTCTCACAATAAGTAGCTCGAAAACAACGAAATACTTCTACACTAATTCCGCCAGTAACTAGAGACAGTCTAGAAACCCCAAAAAATAAATAAAAATATGTTTATAAGATTTATTATCTAAAGAATAATGAGTTTATACTTCCTATACTATAAAATACTCATCCTTTCACCTTTCTTATCTCTTGAAAATAAATGTATTTACCGTAAGTGATCAGCCTATTGTGAAAAAGAGTCACACGGAAGGTCAATTTCCCTGTTGAATAATATAAAATTTGTAATCCCTGTGGGATAAGATGATACTCTAGCTAATTTATTTATGAGTCCGGAAATCCGTACAAAAAAGTTGCCGTCATTTAGAAATTAAAACATTAAACTCGTACTGTGTACTTTCACATAAGTAGCAGTAGTAGTTACAACCTATTATCTATATTAGTTTAAGAAATAGGAAGATTTATCGTCTGTGAAGGTCCATTTAATTATGCATACTCCAGAATTTAATTCCATAATTAAATTTAGAAAACCCATACTTTTTTATCATCATCTATATTTTCCATTATAAATTATCCCTCTATATTACTCCTCTATAAACGAGTCTCCTGTCAAATATAATCAATACATAGAAACTTCCTCAAGTCAGAGAAAATCAGGTAGTATTTCAAGTGAATGATTGCCTCCTTACCTTCAACTTTTAGTCCATTGAACTCACTAACCACTTGGAGAGGCTGGTGGACACGATCATTATAAAAAGTAGGACGTATGATGAGGAACTGAGGAAGAACGAAAATGTGAATAGAACGTGGCCTTTTTTATTGGGCAGGTAATGGTAAAAGTTTTTGACTCCTACTCTGACAGACGACAGGCAGTGTGGAGATTTTTAAATTCCTTGATAACATTCAACTTGATTCAACAGTTGTTATTTTAAAGCAGAGAAACTAAACCACTGAGCTTTTATTTTTCCTCTACAAGCATTTCATATCGTTGTCAAAAAACCACACTAAGAAGGCAGAGGATACAAAAAGAATTAAATGGCATTTTGTTACACATAATCAACTCCTTCCTTTGTAATTAACAACCTCTTATACTCTTGTACTTTATTGTAATACTTTACAAGTGAAACGCTTCCGGTGGCCGTGGTAAATATATGGTGTGTGTACTGTGTGAATGTATTTAATTTACGATTCGTTTATTGATATGTCTCTTGTTAAATACGGGAATTGTCAGCGAGATTCGAGAGCAGCTTGTGTTATTTTACTCGATGGATTTTCACGAATTAAGAAACTCATAATTTAAAAGAGAGAATCACAGAATTTGTTACCATAGGATGAGAAAGGTTTGGACTCTATTTGTAAAATATTTGTCAGCCAGGGCTAACGGTATGTGCAAAAACACCTGCCATTTACTAACTAAGAGAAAGGGTTGAATTCTTGCTCCTCTTTCCCTTCAACCGCTCAAGACAGACTGCACATGTATTGACCATTTCTTCACTCCTGGAGCATCCAACTTTGCCAGACACCATCCAATGCGGAGCCCAAATAAGTGGATCGTTTCTATATTTAATGTACTCGGTTAAAGGAGATGGTTAGCTCGTTATGTTGTCCAATGTGGGAAACGATAGATATGTGTGTGAGTGTCAGATTGTCAGGAGCAGTTGATACTTGCTACTTGAGAGGGGTGAATGTTAAAGTCATGTGTGGTGAGATGAGAAGGCATTTAGTAGGCTATTACAATTTGCAATCAGGCTGGAAATTTATGGACAATCGACTTGAACGATATCGTTAGGGATTGGGATAAGGTTTGATTTCGAAACGGCAGACTTTATGACGGAGCTATTATGTCAAATCGTATCATTCCCGGATAATCTGAAAAACAATCATGCAATCATTGTAATCAAATAGACTCCGGATTTGATTTAGATAGGGAATGGCTATGGTAATGGGAGTTAGAATACAGATTTATTCATGGGATTTTGATGTTTTGTTAAGTTATGGCAGTACATGAGGACGGGGGACATAAACTCTGAGATAATATTACAACGATATTGATAACAATGACAACAATAGCCGAAGGATCTGACCTTCAGAATTAGCATATCTTTTGATTTGGTTTGAAGCTTTAAGTTTTTTTCGCATTTTTTCGGGCTGGTGTTTAACGCGTTCCTCCTTTGTTTGAGTTTTTGTTAAAGTCTGGATTTTTTTCGCATTTTATTCCTACAGGTAGGTGTTAGATAATTGTTTAGTTATTAATGGAACAGGCTTTGCATTAGTAAAATATATACTTTACCTATTTATTATTTGTTTCAATAAATCAAGGGATAGGTAATTATTCCAAGGTACTATATAGACCAGGGCAGCGGGACTGGATTCATGATGACAGATGAGGTCTTAGAATATACACAGAGAAAGCGTCAATTGCGGCTTTTAGTGTCATGTACGCTGTGTCTATTGTACAAACTGCCGACTATTAAAAGGCTTTGTTAGCAACCAATTAAAACAAGGTTGACTTTGTCTTTGACTACAACGATAATACAAATAAAACACTCAGAGAGTTGAGTTGCAGAAAATCATTCAAAACAATAATTTCTATTCCAATAAGAGTAAAGCACAAGTTGCACAAGTGCTAAACAATGAGGTATATCAAATAGGCACATGAATATGGATATGATTTATGATTGAATAATAATTTATGGCTTAGAATTTGTCAAGTAGAGTCTGCTACTGAGGTTTTTGTACAGATACACTGCTAATTAAATTAGAATAAATCCGAAGGACTAGGCCAAGTAAATTTAATGTGAAATACATACCCTATAATAGAGTTCCAACATCGATAATTGAGGAGAAAAATCAATATAAGCCGGAATGTACCCTATGCGACATTGTCAGATATACTTATATCTTATACTTACAGATAGATAATGATACCTTCTAAATGCTCTACTCCATCCATCAAGCTAGTCTTATTGTTTGGTCTAGTGGTATATCTGTATCATTGAATGAGCTACTGAAGTTATTAGAGATTATGTTTATAGATGCTTGTACGAATTGAGAATTAAAATGTCATTTTATGTAGATAACAGGATGAAAAGGTTTCAAAAACTATATGACGATATGCATAAGTAATTAAATGAATAATAATTGCATTGCCCCTAATTTTGATGAGATAATACTGAAAATTGCTGAGGATTAATTACTTGTATATAAATCTGATTTTCTGAACTATGATAGTGTTTCATAGTCTTTAAATGTTATTTGAATCCTACTATAACAAATAAACAATCAAATATTGACATGTTCATGAAACACTTTGTAGCATTGTTAGAATCTATAAACAATGAATTATTTACATATTTATTAAAATACAAATCTATAGAATTTGCTCTAACTAAATAATCATATGTAAGAAAGTTATAAATATGTATGTAATAATTAAATGCAAAAATACACAAATTGTGAAAGTCAAAATGTAGTAAAGCATTTTATTGAAAATCTCATAAGGAAATAATACATTCAATGGTTCAAGTCTTGAAGGACGGAAATGGTTGCATTTTTTTGACCACATGCAACTTCAGAAAGTCTACCGGTTCCGTGAACATTTTTCGCACCTACGTAGATGAGTTTGATACAATTTTTAAATCTCACCTTAACACAATATAGATTGTTTCATATGCCTAAATTTAAAATTCATTATCCATCTTATATTTAAGTTGTTCCGCCCGTAACAAAAGTAAGGAAATGGTATAAAAAACATGTGTTCATTCATACACACACAAAATATGCAGATTTAAGTTTTGGAATTGCTTAATGAGAGAGAGATACGTTTGTGTCATAAGAATAAGTAAATATTGTGTAATACAAAAAGTTCACGAGTCAAAAAATAAAAACAATCTTAAGGCCCTTTACAACAGCTAAATTATTAGCTGCCACAAAATCTTTCACAAATGTTCACAACTCTGTATTCACAAATCGATAAGTACAAAAATTTTAACTTAATCATTACTGAATAAATCCCGAGATTCAAAATCTAGAAGTTAGACGTGCAAGAAAGGTATGTATGACGGAATTTAATCGAGCATCCATTCCTTGCAAAAACCAGTCTTCTAGACCAAAAACAAGGACTAATATCCAAATATGTAATTACAACTTTGCTTTATAAATTATACTGAAATAAATTTTAAAATTAGAAAGCATACAATAATACCTTCATGTTTCGGAATTTAAGTTCATTTCTGCAAAGATTTCTATGGTATATATACGTAGGTCAAAGTACAATCTTTTCCTCGCACAAGAGTGGTGAGAAAGTCAGTTTTGCATTTGATAGCTAGGCAGATCAAATATCACGAACTGATTCCTCTTACACAAATAAAATAATGTAAATCTTACAGAGAAATAAAAACGCTTTCCCAATGTCTTTCTGCATCAAGAAGTTTTGTGTCGGATAACCAAGAATAAAGGCAAGGAAGTCTATGTATGGCTTGGGTTTCAGTTGACACGTTTGACTACTTAGGTATTCTTTGGAGGTCCTTATTTACTTGTTACATCTGTGGAGGATAAGAGTTCTGATGATGATGGTCTCTATACATAGGGGAAGTTTGGCCGATGAACTGTGGATCATTATTACTGGAAACAGACTGCTCTTCTTCGTGGCCATTTATACCTCCATAACCTTGAAGGTAAAATGAAAGTAAATTAGTAAGAATTTCTACTTATTGATAAGAAATATTAAGTTTTCATGAAAATAACCATGTAACAACTCAAACATTAAAACCGTTACACTAAAACTCCTGGAAACAAAAACTTTACCTGATGAGAAGTTTGGCATTAGATTTAGATAAGGAATCGGAACAGAGCCTCGACGGAGCAGTAAGTGCACACTCGAGCCACCAGTTTTGATAAGATGAATTGCTTGTGAATGTGTCATTCCTTGAGTACTTATTCCGTTGATTTGCAAAATTTGATCTCCAACCTTGAGTGCAAAAAGAATAAAGCATTGAATTTCTTGATAACATATTCCTAACTTAAGATTCTAACAAAAGTAAAACAAACCTGCATTCTTCCGTCTAACGCCGCTGGACCATCTTCTGCAAGACGCAGCACAAACAATGGCATGTTTTGAAACTCCTTTCCTCCTCGTATTGAAAAGCCGAAGCCACGATTTCCTCTACTTAAATGAACCGAAAAAACCTGTTCTACACTTTCAGGATAAGATGTTGATCCACTGTGGCTAAAATTAAGTGAATTAAGTTATTTATTTAGTAGTCAATGAG
Source organism: Agrenia bidenticulata (assembly GCA_034694785.1). Lineage (NCBI taxonomy): Eukaryota > Metazoa > Arthropoda > Collembola > Entomobryomorpha > Isotomidae > Agrenia > Agrenia bidenticulata. Next base: position 35,303 of record JAQFYM010000710.1, on the reverse strand, counting down.
TATATTTCTTAAACTATTTAATTGATTAAAATTTACTTGGAGCCAAAGTGAACCGGGTGACTTTCTGGATGTATGAACGCAGTTCCCATATCATAAGTATGATTGTCTTTCAAGCCAAGATTTTCCAGATCTGAGGTAATCATGTTAGAGGGATGGCTCGGGGATGTCTGGGATTTTTGTTGGCCTTCGTTATCATTAACTGTCACAGGCAACACTGTGAGTGTTAAGACAAGCCCGGAGTCTTTTATAAGTTGAACTACTTGGCTATGGTGAAGTTGAGAGATTTCAGTTTGATTTACAGCAAGTATCCTGTCACCAACATTAAGCTGTCCACATCTATCAGCTGGGCTACCCTCGACGATTCGACCTGCAAGATAATTGTTTTATTAGCAGCGAACTAATCATAGTAAAATCACATTTCTCCCTTGATAAATATTTTTTAACTACAGCAAATTGATTTACTTATGTTACCTATCGTTGCACCAGCTTTTGAGGCGCTAGATATGATGACGAATCCAAACCCTTCAGAAGGTTGTCTCTTAAGTGTAACGTGAAGAGGTGAGCTGATCGCTGGGGAATGTGAGGGGGACGCGACGCCCTCTGACATAGCTGGTGTGTTACCATACACTGGTCTTCTAATAGTTAATCTGACTCGCCCAGCAGACGCTGCCCGAGCCATTAGTTGGACAACAGAATGATGAGAGGCTCCAATAACAGAGATTCCGTCGACTGCAACTAACTGATCATTTGTCAACAAACGGCCATCCAAAGCTGCGGCTCCTCTAGGCACAATGTGACCAACAGAGACTTGTGAACCTTCCTCAGTTCCTCCAACAATTCGAAACCCAAATCCTTCCTGTCGACGCTGAAGTTCTATCGTCATGTCCACCCAATCTCTGTAGATTAAAATATTATATACTTACAATTAGATTGTTTTTTTAGAAACTTTTATCGATCGCACTAATTTACTGCTTTTATACCTGATGACTTGATGGTTGAGATCACTAGATGCAAAGTTGGCTTCATTATTGTTGACCCCCACCGGTGACGTAGGGTACCTTTCTTGTAAGTATGGATGAGAATTTTGCATGGGTATTGGATTGGCTTGATTAGGATTTATATCGCCGTTGTACATTCCCCCTTGCCCGTTATATTGACCTTCCGCGTCAAATACTGGAGTCTTTGGCCTTTCTGGTAAGCTATCTCTCATCCTTGGTCTCCCACGGCTTAGTTCAGCAGTAGGAGTTTTACTTCGTGGAGATAGCCCTGGTCTACTAGATATTATTCTGGAGTCTGAATAATTGTTTGACGAATTGGGACTAAACTTTTTCATGAAGGAAGGTTGTGAGTGAATTCTCTGAATTGTCAGTGAGGCTTCCCGACCCAGAGGAAAATCCTTTAAAATTTGAACTACTTGTGTATGACTGAGTCCTCTGAGGTCAATTCCATCTATTGCAATTAGACGATCTCCTTCTTCTAGACCACCACAATGCGTTGGGTCGAGAACCTTCTTTACCTATGCATACATAGTACTAGATTCAAATATGTTGGGATAAAATTAATTGTATTCCACTTTCGTACCTTCTGTCCCGTCAAACTGTCTGCAATAGTGAAACCAAAGCCTGCCGTTCCTTTTTCAATCGAAACAGTTAGAAACGTGCCTGTTGCAATTGCTTGATGTTTAGAAGAGAAGCCTTTGTCAGATCTCATGTGAGGGGGAGAGTCTAAGAGCAAATCCACGCTCGCTGGTCTTCCAGTTGTTGACTTTCCATAACCTATTCTATCTCCAGAAAGTTCAGGTAATGAATGAGCAGAATGCGCCAAACTATCTGGTGTGGAAGGTCTTCCCATCCAATCAATTTGCCTAAATTAATTCAGATTAAAATCATGCTATGGTTTAATCCTTAATATAAAAATGATTTTTGTTCCTATGGATGAAATTATCACCGTTTATCATCTTTGTCTGATGGATTGAATGGAGCAACAGCAACAGTTGTAACAATTTCTGTATTAGGATCTGCTGGATCGAAAGGTAGCGGATATCCTCGACAGATTTCCAAGTGTACTTCTTCTGTAGGTGCAATACTTTGAAAAATGGAAACCATTTCTTGATGTGTGTACCCCAGTACATTGCGACCATTTACCCGCACTAAAACATCACCAGTTCTTAGTTTTCCGTCCCTCCAAGCTGGACCATCCGCCACTACAGATCTGTTTTGACATTTAAAGATATTTGTTAATATTCAAGTTCATTTAACAGCTATAAAAACAGGAAAAATCAGTTATTTCCTTACTTTATTTGTAGGAATTCATCAAGACCATCATCATCATCCCCTCCAACGATTGTGAAGCCAAGCCCTCGAGAGGATTTGATAAGTGTTGATAATATTCTTTCACCCATAAGTTGAGATGGATCACGAGTGAAAAATCGGTTTGACGGTCTATCTGTAGATTTGACTCTTAACCCACTTCCGCTATTCATACCGGGCATCGTACAATGATTCATGTGAGGCAAAGTTGATGTGTGACTTTCATTTTGCTGATCAGGACTTAAGTCTACTGGAGTCTTACCCCGAGAAATTGAAAGTCTATTGGCATTACTTGGCTTAGGATTAGGAGGTGGGGGATTAGCACTGGAATATCTTGGAGGGAATATGTTTCCATGAGGTCTTAGTTGATCCATATCCTCATTAGGAGAGCCGGTAATGCTTGTCTTGGCTTGTTTTGCTTTTATCACTGGGTTGTCAAATTGTGTTCTTCTGTTTACATGGTCAATATAATAAGTCCCATAATGAGGATCTTCTATTTTTTCCCATCCAAATGGAAGCTCATTATCCTCACAATCCTCTAAAGATTGTTTTTGCACTCTTGATAATCTTGGGTCCAACCAGTGCGACGTCCCCGTGTTGCGGCTGAATTAGATAAATAAATAAAAAGATTAAATTTAGCTTAATTAAAATTTGTTCCTATGGTATTATCTATTTTGGGACGCTTTTAGATTCGTAATGGCTTTCCACGATACCACAGAAAATAATTTAACTCAGAAATAAGAGACCCTAACAATCAGGGTTCTAGAAACGATTTTTTAAACTCAATTAGTCATTAAATCAAATCAATTATATAGCACTGACAAGATGACGCAGAGTTGCCAAACTTTGAACTTGAAAATCCATGCAATTACTTGATAATCTTTTTCCCTAGTCAGCATTAAACCACTGATTCCATAAGCCTTATTTTTCCTTAAGTTATGTATAACGTTATAATGATATAAATTGTATTGCTATTGCTGATTCATGTGCACTGAAGTTTTCGGCCGGAATTGGGAGTCTCCATAAAAAGAGGTTGTAAATTTTTAAGCGAAAATTTGTCCGGAACTGAAAACGATGGTCCCCACGCAAATAATTTACCACAAATAGATTTTCTACTTAAAATCTTTGGAACTTACTCAATAAAATAAACCTCTCCCCTTTCCGTACAGGCCAACTCCCAATTCTCAGGCAATGGCCCTAGGTCATCATCGTACCAGGCAGCCTGGAATCGAGGAGAATAGACGACGGCAGGGCTATTTATATTTGAAGACGTTGGTTCATCGTCCCCAGCACCCAGTGCTTCAACATTGGAACGATTCCTTCTACGTTTTCCTTCAGAACTTGGATGCATCCTTGGGATTATGTTTCCTTTGCTGCTTTCACCAAGGGACTGAATTCTCTCTCCACCGTCAAGCTGTGAATTGGCACTCCTGGGTCTATTTGCCCACGGTTTGGGTGTTCCGTAATGATTTCCTAAATCCAAATGAATAGAGAAATATAAATCAACGGGTTCATTCAATCTCTTAAGAAAACAAACTGCAGGCAAAAACATATTGTTTACTTTAACGTATTTACAAATGGGTTTGGAAAAAAATTAATACACGAACCTGCATAGACTCCGCTTTCAAGTAAGCTCCCGTTTCTCTCTAGCTCCATAAACTCATCGGCAGATAAAAAAGTATAGTCCACCCCGTTGATTTCACCCGGTCTGGTCTGCCTTGTTGTCACCGGGACAGTCCTGAGGTACAAATTATCTCGAACAACTCCTTGCAGAGCATGGTCTACTGATCCTTTCTGAAACCGCGTGTTCAGGTATGATCGAAGCTCTGGGCCTAAACTCCCTGAAATCACCGGATATAACAGAGAATAATCAGTTGCATATCCGTCTTTGACTGTTTGAAAATAATGGATTGCTTATCTGTGCAAGCAAAGAGAATGCAAAAGCCAACTTATCAGGAGGCAAATTTTATTTAGACTTTGACAAGTGACAGCAAAGAGCTAATATTCAATACGAAGTTTACCTCTGGGAGCCACAGTGAGAGTGACTGAATTCTCACGAAGACAATGATGGAGTAGAGATATAACATCAGCTTGAGTGTAGCCAGCAACCTATTTCGTATATAAAAATTAATCGGTATTAATTAACACTTCCTAAAGACACACTTGCTGCGTACCATTTTACAATTAGTGGGAGTACTGCTCATCAGTAATTCATATAGAGGTACATAAGGATTTAGCGGAGACTTGAGATAAGCATTTGCATTTACAGATTTCACACACTATTCGCTTTTCATGAGAAGGAATCCGAGTCCTCTCCACGAACCGTAACCTTTCAACGTCTTAACTGTAGACAATCGACAGAGGGATTGTGATATAGAATTCTAGGTTCAATTTCAAGAATACATTTGCACGCGTAAACATCACGCTCGAATTTCAACGAGCTTTGGACGAGGGGACATAAAAACTTTAAAAACGATGAGGCGAGTCAGCACAGTCGGCAACAGTTTTGAAGACGCAGAGTTATTGTAATCAAGACATAAAGTCACAGTAACCTTTGGGCTATTAAAAATCAAGAGTGACTGCAATTCAAGTCGTAAACTATGAAAGATGACCGTTTTGAAGGCCATAAAATTCTGCCGACAGGATTGAAAGTAAAAAGGAAACGGTAGATAAACCAATGATGACGTTACTGTATAAACATTCAATGTAACGTAAATATAAACATTCAGTCTTAAACTGAAATCCATATCCAACCCTAACACATCTCAAATAATGCTGACTACAAAATAGACATTAAGAAGCCGAAACAACCTTGTTTTGAATATCTCTACCTTATATCTGACATTTAAACATTTCTCCTTTTACACAGTTCCGGCATTTAAAAAAATCTTTCTGCACACAATGCTTTTATTTATGCAAATATCAGATTTATCACCACGCAGAACGCCAAACTATTACTCAAGACATAATATTACTCATCTTACAACAACTGTATAAATAAGTTACGAATCAACAATTACCTGCTGTCCCAAAATGTCAAGAATGATATCCCCCGACTGCAAGTACCCAACAGCAATCCACGCATTAATATCATGATTGACCTGGCCAATATAAGCAAATTGACCATTTTCCGACCCTCCATCAATGTCCAACGGAATGAGTTGAGATTCCGGCTCAGAGTCCCCCATTTTCTCATCCTTAGGCGTTGAAGGGCCCTGGTCATCCGGACTATTTGGAAGGTGGAGGACGACTTGACGCATAAGCTGACTCCAGTGACCCCCACCATTCCGGATCTCCTCAAACAAGTCCCTTCGGTCAGGGACGTCTCTAGGACCTCCGCCTCTAGGATCATCATTTGCATTGCTACTATTGTTATTTTGATCGTTTGAATTTACTGGAGTGTGATTGCTTCCTGGAGGGGGAGGAGGGTGTGGATGGCTATTACTTCCACCATTAATGGACCGGTTTACAAACTGCAATGCGTTGTTATTACTATTGAAGTATTGAGCATTAGATGGGCTGTTGTTATTCCCATAATTGTGGTTATGAGGATGGTCTCCTGGATGGTGGGAATGGGATGGAGGCAGTTGGTTGGGTGACAACGGTGAAACTAGACCACTCTCCGGCATGACTACGAATCAACTTCCTTTTCCACTTTCACCGAGAAGAAGACATGGACGCCGAAATTCAAATGCTCTCCAAGGCTACTTCTAATCTCTACGTAACTTCACCTCGAAACACTTGCTATGATCTAGGAATTAATTATATTTTAGTATCAAGTCCTTCACTTAACAGAAATTAAATCCTCTGCATTCATGATCGTGGTCGTATCCGTTCATCTCGTATGAATATTACAAAGTCTGCTAAAAATTAGCACGTCTCTTAATTTCCTGCATTCTTCAATTATACACAACGCTTTCTCTGCTCTTCAGATCCACTTCTCATGAATTTGGACAGACTTTAGCAGATCTAGTACATGGTATAAACTGCCAATTTTTTAAGTCAATTCCACAGAGAATGTAATTAAATTCAAATTAATCAGTCTTCGGGTTGATCCATGAAGTAATACACTTAATATGTAACCAACTCAAGGAGATTAAGAGAGGGGAGCAAATATCATAAATTCTTTTAATGACTTTGCATGTATTCATGCGATTATGATAAGATCAGAAGAGTATGAATTGTGAAACGGTATTCACGCTAATCCACACGATTGACGGAAGCCGAAGCCACTGATAGGAATTTTGAATTAGTTTCTTTTCTTCCAAACTTAGGAATATAGACACTTTCACAATAAAAATATATTTTGTATGAACAAATATGACAGTTCGATTCGATTTAAGTTAGGTCGGACGGGTTTACAATGTTTTTCGACACGAAATAGACGATAAAATTTTAAAATCTGTTGCTAAACCTACTACGATATGTGAGGCACAATTTCTAAGCTTCAAATGGTTACTAAAGGATTAGCTGATTGTTCTTGTAGTTGTATTTAACCTTCGACCTTCATGCACATTTTTTGTCACTACACACTATCAACAATCAACACTTCCACATACAGGCACTTGAACTTCAGACTTCACCAGGTTATTGGAATTAAAATCTCACATCCAACCAAAAAACAGGCTTTCGATCGCAATATTAAAATTGCAATCAAAGACTGTAGCTTAAAGCCGTCATAGCAATTAAACATTAGCCCATCTCTCAAATCCCAAGAGACTCTTCGCACCTTCTACTTTAAGACCATCAAGTGGTTGCCTGTCCATCCAAAAGAGACACGGGTGGACAAGGGATGTCAGAAATAAAATCGAAATGTAACACAAACAGATAAGGTGTAATTAAAAGTAGGTCGGAAATCTACATTTTGTCGAATGTTATGTGACGCTTATTTTCGCTAAGCCGTCTCTTCTCAGGGCATCGCCGATCGGGGATATTCCCACACCAGAGGACCAGCTTTTGCCCGTTAATACGTCCTTAAATAAATAATTTACAGTTCGGAGGTAACTGCAATGAGATTAGCTCCGAATCCCATCCCGGTCTTATGATTTGATGACACTGTTTAAAATCCAAAATCTCTTAAACCCGTTCTATGTTGTTTTAGCACACAGCCCGTGAACTTTCTGATATCAGATTGTGTGACTTTTACAACGGCGAAACCACTCAACGTCACAAAATGGGAATACGAGAGGGTCCCATAAAAATGAGTAATCTTGAAGACAGAACTTGTCCACTGTTGGATGGACGACAGGTTTAAAAACATATGTATCACTCGGAATTTTTATTTACTGATGTGATGATGAATTTCTTGCATTTCAATTTGACGAAAAATGTTTTTTTGACAACCTGAGTCAGTCAGCTCAGTTTGTTGTATTGTATGGTACAGTGAGCAATAGTAGGACACTCGTTAACAATGAAGGATTCAAATGTTGGTATATCTCAATACATATGATGTTATATGATGCAGGGCTTGTATTCTAGATTCTAGTCCAACTAGTCGACGAAGAGAGAGGATCGGATTTTGAGGGACGGACCAACCAAGAGTCCCCACCACAAGAGAAACAGCCAATTTCTATAATGCCTTCCTTGGCTAACATTCCCTGTTTTTTTCAGTCATATATTACTTGTACTATCTCCCTTGCATGGGACGATGGGACATCACTACTAGTGCACTCTAATGTTTACATCTTAGGATGGCTGAACGGACAGGATTAGCGTTTTTCTTCAACAATACAGGGTGACCGTTTTCCCATCGCTTTTGAGACCACTTTTATCAAACTCGAGCGTAGTTATCGGCTCTAATCAGAAATAATGGTTGAGCATTAGCTCTGTATGAATAGCTATCGTCGCTACTCCAGTTCAGTTTCCAGATAAGCGACGTTTGAAAATCTAGCGTTTTGTAGGGTAGGATATGGTAAAAATGCAAAATCCTCAAATCCAACGGTTGTTGGCGTCGGTACGAATAAATTGTACAAGCGATGAGTGTCTTACACAGATGGCACTTTGTTTGAATACGCAGACAATGATGAAGGGGCACTCGGAGATTCGATTCTTAAAACTCATTTGGAAATCTTTATAGCTGGTATACTTTCCGGATACTAATTAGTGAAAATTGTATGAAGGAATTATTTAAAATATTTCCTCGTTTTAAATTATCAGTTAGTCTTATAGCTGCTAGTCATCAGCCAAGACAGAGTTAGTTATCCTAAAAATAACTTCGGTCACACAATGCACAATTTCCAGCTTAAAATTTAGATTTGGTAATAGCGAACGAAGGTCCCAATTGACAATGATCGAAGCCCGTTTATTACCTTAACGTCCCTGCGAAATCATCAGAATTTAATTTTAATGAGCTTGCAAAAAAGGATTAATCTCAAATCAGTGCAATAAATCCAAAGATAGGTGCTATCAACTGGCAGAGGTTGCAAAGTTAAAATTGAAACGGTTTAAAAAGATATCTACATAGTGCGGCCGGCATCAATAGGGTGCACCATTCCCAATTCAACAGCATTGAATCAACACACCTGGACAGGTGGGAATCAAGGTCAGGCAGTAGTAGTTAGAAACCCCGTACAAAAATGAGCCGGAGATAAAACTAGCCATGTATCAGCCGACTATCATATCATATTCATAGTTGAGTCCTCAAAGCACTCAATCGCGTATGAAATACATCCAAACTAAACTGGAGTCCTATGTTGAAGACAGTGTTGAGAAACTTGATAGCATTCTGTTCTCATCGAAGAGTTAAGAACAAGTGAGGAGAAGCTAAGTAAGCAGGGAGGACTGATAGGATAGTAGTACTAACTAGTAGTCGACTTGGACAGAGGTTTAAGTTTTTTAAGACAAATATAAAATAACAAGATTTAAGAAAGTAGTTTCTACAAGTGCCTATGGTGCTGATTCTTGAATCTGAATATTTTTTCGGCCCCCTTCATCCTCCTAAGCTCTTATATGCTCTGCGGGATGATAAAATGAGATGTGTTTGAGGAGGCCTCGAACTTTAGAGGAATCATAATATAATACCAGCACACATGATAATATTGACAATAGCATTTATATTATAACGATGTACCAAAGGGAAATCGAGAATCAAGAGAGGAGAGAGAGAGAGAGACTGTCATTTAATTATATTTCTATCCACAAGTAATCCACACGTTATTTCAAGGAACCAGTATGTGACGAATAAATACAATCGTCTTACAAACTTACAACAATTAGGTTGCAAGAGTCATGATGGGGTATCTGTGTGTCTCACTCCTTGTGTAATAATGGGAAGATCGTATCATCTTCAGAAAGACAGGGGACAGCTCTCATCTTCAGAGCTTTGACTTCTTACATACCAAATTTATGATCCAGCCTCAAGTGTTCCTAGAAGGATGATGTGATCTTTGTAATTTAGTCATTTATGTTCCAGGAAACTCCTTTTCATATTTTTAAACAGCTTATGTACTTATTAATATTATGCTCTGGCATCAAGTGCGGTATGATATGATGGTTATAGTTTGTATTTACATCTTGGAGGTGTAAGCCTCTTGGTTGAATGGCTAGGTAGTTCGATTGTCAATCCCCAATGTCAAGATCTTTCGCCTGGCCTTAATATAATTTCTCGGGTGGTTTATTGTTTAAACAAATGCGTGACACGTTCCAGTTATAAAAACAGTGTTTTTACCTTTGTACTTAAAAACTACTAAAATACGTAGAGACAAAGTTTTCATAATTTTTAAAGTCTGGCGTGTTAGAATTGTTTTTTTTTCTACATGAACTTATGAGCTTGACAAGTTTTTAGATGATATCAAAATTTGTAGAAGAGAGTTTAAAAGTGAGTCATGCAGCGATTGCAACTTCCTAGTCCTAAAACTTTTAACCCTTTGGCCTGACTGCATTAAAAGTTAAAACGGTCGTTTCTATGCACGCAATCAGCCCTTGTCTGACTTTGAATAGGATATGACATTTGAGAGGAAGGAAATTAAATCTGACTTCCATTTTGTTCTAATTCCCTTTCTTTTACTCTCTTCACTTGCTTACATGCCTGTGTGTAGGTTCAGGCCTTTGAGTCACCCCCATCCCATTCTCTACACGCCAAATATCTACAAAAGGTATACACAGAAAGACCCAACGTGTAGCATTGTTAACAATGTACAGTATTCCCTAACTCATTTACATTTCTTGGAGCAGTATGAAGTATGCTGCAGAAGCAACAAAGTCTAAAGCTAAAACTCATACCAAAACTTACAAATTGTTGGTTCATCCAATGCCAATACAAAAATGTCCCCTGAAAACTGAAAATGGGAAGACATTTTTAGTAAAACCAACAGGTAGATTCCCTAGGGTATCATCATGAGGTTTTCCGACCTAAATGTTAAAAAAGCACAACGGCCCAAATGAGAAACAACAAGTGGTTAAGCAGAGTCACGTCGATCCTGAACTATCCGCTATTCCCCATTTCATCTTCGTATTTTTGATTCTTTGTGGACATAAAAAACAACAACTGAGAAATGAGTGTGCAGGACAATTATGCAGTTAATAATAATATTATTATGTGGTAGTAGCAAAATGCCTTTTGCCTCTGAGTCTTATATCAGCAAGCTGCTCGTCCGGCTGGTTCTTGGGAAGACTTTACATGTCGTGGTGGTTGTCGTTGTTGTTGTTGTAAGTCTCGTAAGTATATGAAATTACGAGAGGTTCAGGGACGAAGTGGAAGTAGAGCTAGGGATTAATGAATACCGATGGGGTGTTGGCTCTCTGCCTTTCTCTCAATCAACAATCAACATGATCTTCTTGAGCCTCTTTCTGATGATCTTTGATTCAAGGCTTCAACTTGGAGAGTCGAATGTGTAAATTGTAACGGTCTTCTTGGTCTCGTATTGCATCAAACTTTCTCATGAGATGAAGATGCCCCATCGTCATAAATACATTCAGCACTACGCAGAGTGTTAATAATGTCATTGACCATCTGTGTCCTTAAGTTTTTTTATTCCTCGACCATAATCATAATATGTGTGTCCTACTGTGGCCCGAACAACATATCCCGCTGATGTTGCTCTTCGTCATCTCTCCAATTCAGCCATCAGTGCAGCCCGTCCGGGGACCATTGTTACCATCTAGTAAAAGATGTACTTCCCGTATCATTTGAATGAAGAACCGCCGTAGTGGGATATATTAGCCACGAATCTGCATTATCTCCGTAACATATAAAAGTAGAAGCCGGTTGATTGAAGAACCCCATACTAAACCCCATGCGTATCTATGTTAACCTCATAAAGTTATGGGTGCACGTCATAGTAATGAAATTGAGGATCCAACTATGGACAATTATCTCTGAATAAGGAACCGTACGATCCTTTTTTATCTTTATTTACTTATTGCTCATTTCTAACTCAAACATGAGATTGGTAGTTCTGTGGAGTTAAGACAGACCACAAAGGCACGGAAATCATCTTCTTCAATCTCTGGCCCTTTAACACTCAACTTTTTTGGGTATCCAATTAGGGCTCACTTCGTTTGCACGACATGACAAAGGTTGGCGTGATGATTACTATTTCCACTGCACAAATAACTGGTTGTACTACTACTAGTAAACAGTGAACAGTAGAATACACCACTTGCCATTTTGCCACTCGCCTTAGCTTGACTGATGGACGATAGAATTAACGAAATGAAGAAAAGAGAGAAGCCATTCTGAACCTCTAAACAAGTTAGTAATCATTAAAACTGCTCTACACCTTTGCTTTAGAGAGGGGCTAATCCGTGTACATCGAACGATTCAACTGATTCAACATTGGACATGATGTATGTAGATTACAGACCTCAGAAATTTCAGAGACCACGAATCATCAGGATTCAAGAATCGAAACGATGTATTCAATTTATATTTTATATTTTTATATGATCTAGCCAATGCACTTTGTCCTTTTGAACATCATTCACTTCATGGTCTGGCAAACCACTTATTTCAGACAACAATATGTACATTTTTTCAGAACGAGTTGTGCTTCTTGAGTATTTAACAGAAATCATTATTATTATGATTGCGGGCTGACCAGATAAGATGAGGTTTTCCAACGTGAGAATTAACGCAAAATTTTATGCCTATTATGTCAAGTTTAATACCGGTACCAACATGCAAGAGCATTTATGATGAATACGACTTAACTCTTCTATGTAAGTGTAACAACGCAGCTTCTGAATCTGATCTAGTTATTTGCATACGAGTACATCTTGTTCTTGCTGTATTTTAAAAGCATCAAAGTCTTTTAAACTTAAAAACGATTAGCAACTTCATTTTTTATTCAAAGTAAAAAAATCTCACACTGGCATGTAGGTTTCATTCAGACGGATCAACTTGTAATCACATTTAATGATTACCACGTCTTACTGTTTAATACCTCTTTGACATTGGAATGATCATACCTGGGATTCCAATCTTATTCCAAATTCCTACTTCAAATATCTTTCCAACAAGTCATACTGAAGATGAGTGCTCTTGAGAAAAGGCTATGCATGCTTTTTTCAGATTTGAAGTTGAATCTAGAGGGGCTTGAACCAACAATGAGCTCCAATAGCTACATCCTTCAGTTTCATACAAGATCTAACAGCGATGAATGTCAATGAAACTCCTGGTTCGATTGAGTCTTGGTCTCATTTATAATGTAGAGCCTATAACGCTATATACAGATTTGATTGTCCGATTAGTATTGCAACTTGCAACCCTCTCCTCATGGCCTCTTCGTATTTTTGATAGGATCAGGATAATTTTAATCAAATGTTTTTTACATTCTTTCTCAGTGCAATAATAATCTTAATTCTTAGGCCCTCGATGATGTTTAGGAATTTCCCAGCCAAAGAGAGTAGGGACGGTGGGAATCGTGAGTCTTTAAGATTTGCATGTTCTGCATTATTTGCCAAAAATTAGACTACTAACTTTTTTAAATCAAAGAATAATTTGGTTTTATTTACTACCGGGGTTGAAATCTAATCATCAGCAAAATGTGGTTTTTACTTAAGATTTATGTAGGGCAAATTATAACCAGAGTGGTGTCACTCATTTTAGAGAATAAGATCTAATCCATGCTTAAAAAATTGTTTTCATTTAGAAACGGTTAAATATTTTAGAAACTCTATTTCACTTCAAATTATGGATACATCGCTCATTACACTTGGATTGCGACTTAATCTGTTCTTTATATGCATGGTGGAACATTGGAGGTAACATCGATTAAACTGTAATGAAAATATCGTATAAAGAAATAAATAGAAACACATTATACAGCACACATTTCAATATACGAATTTATGCATTGCATTCAGGTAGAGAGCACCGTTTCATGTAATTTTTTAAATTAGAGGATTTCGTACAATTACACTAGTTAATCAATATTGAATGAACTTTAGAAAGAATATTTGACATTTTGGCAACACATATGTACTGACGAAGGTCTAATATATCAATATCACAGGGAACGACAAAATTAAACACACATTTGACACATATATTTTATAAATACACACTTTCTTAGACTTCCAATAACAATACAGAAATTTCAAGAATATATTCAAGTACAAATTTAAATCTTCGAACCATCTCCAAAAATTTGTATAGTTATGTTCTTTACATACTTCAATACATCCAATAAATCAATTTATAATTTCCAGAGAAAGATTTTAACGGAGACAATTATAAAGTTAATTTATCAAGTTTAAGCAGTCTTGAATATCGAGTATCTGCACATTTTTGAAATGCAATTAGACAATTATTAACCAAATGAACATAACATTGGAACGTTTAAACCGATTTGATCACAGAGCCCGAAAAACCTAGAAACTATTCAATGTAAGTAAAATATTGATGGACAGTGACACTAGTTTTTTTTAGATTAGCTTAAGTCATTTAATTGTGGGACGATACACAAGGAATCGGAAATGTGTCGAATGGATTGTATTGTCATGTGGTATTTTAATGGGTAAGGAATTCATTTGGAAGGTAAGGTACAATTACTGCTGTTGAAATTTCTCTAAGAACTTCTTTACTTCAGGCCAGATTACATTTGACTCTGTTCCTGCAAATTCTTTGAGCAAATCTCGCTTTCGGTAATAGTCCAGAACTGGATTGACCATTGCTTGGTAAACTTCAAGCCTTTTCTTGACTGATTCAGGTTTATCGTCCTCCCGCTGAGTTAATGGTTCTTTTGTAACATCATCTTGAAACTATATGAGAAAAATAATTGAATTTAAAACTTTCAGTTTTTCTATTCCATTCGTAAGTATCCGACAGATATGTGTATTTGTTCTCCACGAATCAATTATGAATTGCAGTGCATGAAGGATATTTACTAAAACTGAATTTGAAATAAGAGTATCATATGAATGAGTCTATTGACAAAATATCTGAAATTTGGAAACACCTTTTCAAATAATTATAGGAGAAAAATTACAAAAAATGCTCGAATGTTTCATTAAATGGGTTTCGAGAGGAACTTAAATTATGTAAACATAAAATTTGCTGTATATGAATTCCAAATAATTTTAGATAAAACTAGCTGGTAATTCAAACCAATTACTCTCCATCTACAGATTCCTACATAAGTATAATAAGAAGTGACTAGGAGAGTCGATATTTTTACAAATGGAAATGCGGGGTGAACCGTCGGCGGGCAATGCCTTGGAGTGTCTGACCCAAAAGCTTCTACATTAATCTTTCTAATTTAACCGTTGGTAATTCTCGGAACATTAATATTGAAATTACTTACGGGAACTTTAGGGGGATTAAAATCGAGATTATAAACTCTCCCACTCGGCATATGAATCCAACGTGATTTAATCCTATCAATGATGGTTGCAAAAGGAACGTTGAGGTATATGGTCAAATTAGGTGCTGCAGTTTCTTGTAATCTTTCCGATTGTTCTAAGCTATTGCAACAAAATGGAGTAACGTTACATTTTACTCGTTGAAATTACTACAATTTAAAAGAACTCATCTCACCTCCGGGGATAGCCTAAAAGTCGGAATTTAAAAAAAACGAAAACAGTTAAACATTTAATTTGAATTAAAAATCTGAAAAAAAAAGTTACTTCAATATTTGAAGAGGTAATTACCATCAAGGAGCCAGCCAGCTGGAGCTTGACACTGTTTTATTTCATGTTCCATGAGGGGTGCGAGAAGTCCAAAAGGAACAAGTTGTCCAGAGGCTACGATCGGAGCTATCTTTGCACCAAACTCTGTAATTTATAGGAATAAATTTTAAAGATTGATTTTGATTTAAAACAGACACAACTTAGCATTGATGCTTTAGAACAAAAACGAAATAGACTGCCAATTAACATTTACACTCATACCAGTTTTCTTAAGAATGTGTGATCGGAGAATATCCCCGCTAGAAAGATGGTCCAGATGAAAATCAGTGACAATCCTTGTAGAAATCGTTCCTTTACCAGATCCTGGTGGCCTTAATATTAGATTCAAGAGAAATATTATATTACTAATTCCATTAAAGAAATATATATTAAACAAAAGTAATCAAATACACCTTACCCAATGATTATCGCATTAATTTTTTTATGCGATGCTAACTTCTTAGATGTACTGAAACATCTCCATCTTCCAGCTTTTAATCCCCTTCTATAAAATTGTAAATACAAATATATCAAATTCCATTTAATTCATATTTTACTTTTAACTGTCATTAGAAAAAAAACATTACTATACAAATATCAAATATTAATCAATACTAAATATAGTAAATACCGTAAGATTCCGAGTGAATAAATCGTCATTGTAATTTGGTATTGGTACCACGATAAGAAAAATTCGCCCGTACCTGGACCGCTTTGAATACCCGAATGTCAAAAATATATATCTGGACTAAAAATACGAGCAAGTGACCGGGTCAAGGTCAATAGTTATCAAAACCTATTTAATCGAGAATGATTCAAATCTGTTTTGCTCTTAAACTGTAAAACAAGTCAGGAAAACAGCAGCTGCTCTATTTTGTTAATTAACTGATGCAAGGTTCAAGTTTTTTCTTCTTATCCAAACAGTGATCAGATGACATAGTGTTGAAGTGTGGAATATGGAAAGCATAAATCAGTGTAAACTTATCCACCTTTTTGCAATCAAGTTAAATAAGCTGTGTTCGTATTTCCCTCATTCCCTTGCTTTCTTTCTATTCGCCTTTCGCCAGTATTGAGTTGAGGAGACGGTCTCTGATTTCTTCTTCACTTCCAAAGTAAATCCACATTTTGACAACCAAGTCAATGAGTTGTATGAAACGACTTCCTTCGATTTGACATAAACAAGACATGTTTACATACTCTTATAATTTTTTGGAATGACAAATATCGACTAATCATGTGAATTAATTTGTCCGTTATGTTTTGTAAAGCTCCGAAAATTTTTAGTCTTATTTATCAAAAACAAACTCCATGTATTAAATTACAGTTTTTGTCATCAACTTTAGATTTCAGAGAGATGTGCCTGGCATTTTTATCATTTCCAAACATTGCCAAATAATGTTGTTGTTTGCAAACATCTGCTCTGTATTACTGTGCTATTATGAGCATTAAGTTAAGACTGGTAGTCCGAATATCTGATAGTGGATTCTGAATACATTTATGGTCATTTTCATACAACTATTTAATACTAACGTCTTAATAATGCTAAGCTTGGGGTGCCCTTACACTTACGTAAGTACTTCAGTACTAATTAGATTGGCATAAGCGTGAGGGCACCGTTAATTCACCAATATGAATATGAACAGAATACAACTGTAAATTAGCTTATGGAGGGAAACCCCACCGAATTTTACTAACGTTCGTCCTATGCTCTGTGCCATGCAAATAGCCAATAATACTGCCGGGTCTCTAAAAATGCAAGATATTTGATAGTACAAAGTAATAAAAAGCTCTAAAAGTATGAATCCTATTTATTAGTGACAGGTGGAGTATACACACCATTTGTTGTTTGTGTTTGAATGAATTTGAATTTCGAATTCCATCCTTCTGCTTATCATTAATGCCAATCTCTTCGCACACGCGGGTGGATATCATCTGCCAGGGTTCTTTCTAAATGTTTTTTATGACATACTTAATGAGAATTGCCAACTAACATTGTAGCAAGGTAAAACTCTTTTGTCCTGAGCCATTGTCTAGGTGTTTTTGCCTACCAAGTAATTATATAGTACCGTGTGTGCAGTACAGGTAATGCAAATAGAGCTTTTTCGACATCCATTTTGCACCTTAGCTTTGTCAGCACATCCAACGTCTTGAGTATTAAAGATTGAGTAGAAGGAAAGCACTTGTAGATCTTCCTTAAAGCTTAATAAGATTCAGAGTATTATAGAGCCCATGAGAGCTCATTGCACCCTTTCTTATACTACCAAAAGGGGATGGCCTGTCTATCCTATTCCGTAAACCTGTTGGGTGGATCTCGTTAGATGTTCATGTAACAGAAGCAGAGAGGGCTTATGACCAAAGAAGAATGGCTGCTTTCGAAGGAATACCAGGAGGTTTAGTAAGAAGTCTTACCTGAGTCTTATCCCGAACCTCACACCTTTCATCAAGTTTTTTAACCTCCCGTCCATTTTTATCACTTATTCAAGGAGTAAAGGAATGGTTTACGAAGAATTCATTCTCTTCATTGTGGGCTGAGGATGGAGGTGTAAGTCTTAAAGGGAAGGATCTATACAAGATTCTCCCTGAGCTCAGGGAACTTAATCTATGTCTATTAAGATATGTATGTATATATGTGTGATAATATCATTCGATAAATTTTAACAGCAGCTCTCATGAAAAGGATTGTATTCGATGGATCTAGCCACCTTTTTACGGAAATGCACCAACTGGAAACCTATGTAGACAGAGAAATGCTTATTAACTCTAATCTTCATAACAAATATAAATCCTAGTTGCTAGTTCATAAGGATGTAGAGAAGTTCAGAAGGAATATGATAGAGAATTTAGTTAGTGAGTGACAGCATTTATTATTATACCAGGTACGGAGTGTGTGATAGGACACCTTGGCTATGCATTGGAATATTTGGAATCAAGTCTACCTCTACGCTCTGTCTTTGCCACCTTTTAAGAATAAAGAAATAGGAATAGATGCCACCGTCATTCACTGAATTACTTGCTCCTACATAATAATAGAGAATATACAGTAAACTCCACTTTTGCGGACACTACCATTTAGGATGATTAGACTATTGACGCTGTTCTAAGTAAAACTTGCAATTTAACTGATAGTATAATTCATCGTTACAAGTTACAATCATTCTTATCCGTTCAAAACACGGTATGGGATGCCAGATATGTGCTTAATGAGATATAAAAAAGTTTGGGGCGCTTTAAGGAAGGCCTTAAATATTTGAAATTTCCTGCTAATTTTGAGGGATTGAGGCAATGCGAAAAACTTCATTATGCTTGATAAGCATAATAAAATAGTTTATTACTCTAAAATAAGAATACAAGGACATTCCAAGTAGGGGAGCTGTCAATAATTACAAAGTTTCTCATCATAGCATAAGAACGGAATGAGAAATGTCAATGAGCGGTGGCCGTTAAAAGCGCAAATGCTGTATCCGTATCCCTCATCATCATCACATTATCACATACCTCCAAAACCTCCCTCCGTAGATTGGATAGGGTTGACTGAAGAAGACTTGAAAAGGACAAGAGTCCATTCTCCGTGTATATCTCCGTTCCTCATTTTTAGCTCAAAAAGGAATCTCAAAAAATAGACACTGTGATCTGACTGACCCCTCCATTAAATCTAAGGATAGTTAGCCAAGTTGGACAGTTTTAGTGTGAATTGTATAGAACTAAAAGTGGGGGCGGTATAGATCTTTGCTAAACTCGTATTATATAGAGGTGATCAATAGAAGAGTAGTCAATCTTATAGCTCGGCTCAAGGTGTTAGGGAGAAAACCCTGTATGAATATTAATGAATCCCAACAGAGACTGACTTATTTATTGGCGAATCTTAAAGAAATAGAATATCTGTAATGTTAATGATAAAATGGTCATATACCTCAACCTCTGGGGCCGTGTAGATAGAAAGGACGTGTATAAATAATAATCACGGGATTCCACATTCTCTCCATCCTGTGTTTTTACTGTTCAACAACTGAGGAGAGAGAAACGAAGTGCTCTTTTTAATGTTGGATTGTTGTTTTGATCTTAAGAGTCAGTTTTGCCATTGTATAACAAGTTATTAAGCAGTAGGTTGTGAAATAAGGAATCAGCTAGGCAGACATCAGATGTCCGTTCGATATAACTACAAAGTAACTAAGTGGAGTGGAATGGGGTATAAAGTAGGCCGTATAACGTTACCTTTCAAAGTTGAATCAAGTGTAGTAAGTAACCTAAGTTTTATATAATAATCTAATGCATTATAATCAAATATTATTATCATGGTCGACAACAGAGAAAGAATGTAAGAAATTCAACCATTTTTCCCAGTCTACCTTCACAAAGTCACCACCATTCCATACTACTGACTTGACAACATTATTCTCGATTGTCATACATTCAACTTCAACATTGTTCAATTCCCTCCGTCCACACCAGATCTGTCATTAGACTAAACTATAACTGTCGAAATATATTATTATACCAACACTATTTAGAATTTTAATATTTAATCATTCCGTCCGTAATTTTGGATTGTGATAGCCCTGCACTGCCGTACATTCCGCACTAGTTTATTATCAACCGTCTCCTGCGATCCTGCCATCAAGTATTTAGAAATTTATATCCACAAGAATAACCGATCAATAGCCTCTTAGCTCCAATCTTTGCCTTGGATCGTTTTTACTAAACTAGTTTTAACGACCAATAAAAAATCCGTCCTTGTATACACTTCTAAAATTAAGGAATGTCGATAGAACCAACAATACTGTGATCTGCCCTTGTAGTTAGTTTTCAAATTCTCTATCTCAATACTTATTAATAACTCCAAATAATTAGCCTTACTCCGTGTGTACATTTTACTAAAAGTTTCAAGTTATAAATACGAAAAAAATCCAACACCTAAAAGCCTGATACTATTCTGAGGGCTAATGAGAGGGATTTCATCAATTGATAACGGAAATGAATAGCTCCTGCTCCAAATGCAAATAAACTCATCGTTGAACGTGTGGTGGAACTTGTTAAGTTGTTCAAAAAGTGGTAATTAATTCAAGGTTACTTATGTCAGTTTTAAGTACATTAGCAGAAGGAGCAAATACGGTCGGAACTTTGAACTTTTATTGTTGTCCAACCATCCTGTCACTTTTACGTTTGCCACATGACATGACATTTAGAGGAATCTAGTGTATTTGTTAATTCGTTATCATCATTGTTGTCAGTTGAACTATCTGATCGCGTTCAACCTGCTTTTCAGTAACACAAAAGCTCCGTCAAGTCGAACCGGAGGAAAACCTTTGATCAAAGTTTTCTGGGGGGGGGTTGGTAATTCCTAATTGGAAGTTGACCTTATTGCCCTCATATGCGGTGACTTCAGTGGATAAACTTAACCCTGATGACTTGGGTCGGTTCTTGAGGTAACACATTATCCCATATTTATTTACTTGTTTGATAAATGATAATCCACAATCTGCAGCTCACTTATCGGTTAACCTTGTACTCTCTCTGGTGTGCTATGGGCTACGTTCCACATTCTGTGGTCATCACCTAAGACGGCGAAAGGCTTTGCGGCTTGCCTATATATTCTGAAATTGTTTTTTGTCTCTGCTGGCATGTGGTATTGTCTTATGAGACCTGTGCGGAGGTTAACAATTACTGCTTGGTGTTGAGGCAGTATATAGGGACTTTAATGACCAATTATCAGGACTATCGGGAGTAGATAAGAAATTTGCAAATTGCAACACTAAAGGAGATTGTATAATAAGAAATAGAGTTGCAGCTGGGTAACTATTTAAAACTACATCTGTATTTTTTCTTGTTTGTTGTTTTCTAACTGGAATGAAGATAATATTTTTCACACATTTCGTGGCTTTCTTGATTAATTGATAGTCTCCTCGTGCCTATTAGTTACTTATTAGGTCATATGAACCAAAAAGGAGTTATACATTGAGCACTGAATAATAAGATACTTATTAGAGAGATAAGTCTTCTAATTGAGCTTTTTCGTAATCTACTTATTAAATTTCGGTGTCAATATTTGTATTTGACAGGAAGGAATGCAAATATTTTCCATGCTTTTAATTAGTAGACTTCGATAGCAATGAGCCCAATACTGCAAA
Source organism: Agrenia bidenticulata (assembly GCA_034694785.1). Classification (NCBI taxonomy): domain Eukaryota; kingdom Metazoa; phylum Arthropoda; class Collembola; order Entomobryomorpha; family Isotomidae; genus Agrenia; species Agrenia bidenticulata. Next base: position 13,762 of record JAQFYM010000710.1, on the reverse strand, counting down.
TATCCCTGATAAAGTCAACAGTGCACAGTGTTGTTACTTATCACAATGCTCTGACATCCCATTCTCATAAAATTTGACAGTGACAATCATAATGGCCCATTAACTTAGCTTTGTTTAGATGGTATTACCTGTGCTTTAAGCTTTTTAAAGCTCAAATTCCATATACTAGTCATAAAGGATAGTGTAAATGTTTAGTTTGGTTGGTACCACCGATTCTTGCAAGTTAAATAGCTCATTCAAACTGCAAAATAATGAATAGTGATGAATAGCACCTATTGATAGCAGTGATCAGTGGGATCGAGTTTACGCTTGAAAGGATAAATTATTTGTCGCAATTCACTCATTAAAAAGTAAAAGTATACATTTTTAATCTCGATTTATTTAGTTTTCACTGACCTTTCTTGGGAAAACTTAAAATTTGTTAAAGTCTTCATCAGTATGACTCGCGCTTTCAACAGTTTCAACGGAGTTAGTATGATTTGTGGAAATTGACGAATACCATAGTTGCCAGTTATATTAATTAGGTCGTATATTGTGCCGGATACTCTCAAATCTATGGATACGTAAATGGAATTCGTAGTTAGCAGGATTAGTGAGAATCATTGGTAGATTTTTCAATACTACTGGCTAAAACTCAGTCGAAGATACATAGACAAATTACGCAATGTGAAATATCGTGTTTATATGACAAAAAGTAGATATGGATTGTCAACCGAGAAGTAGTAATTTATTTTCCCTTCTAGTCCAATATTCAGATTTTGAATTAGATAAAGCAAGTCAGTAATAGTTTATTCTGGCTATTGCTGTGATGCACACATAATTCATCTGTTGAGTCTATATTGGGTCGATGAGCGATGGAGGGAGAATGGTTACATAAAAATAATATGGCTTAATAACCGTGTAATTTCCTTCTGCTTTCCACAAACAAGACTACTTATCATACCTGATGTTGCCTCATCTCATCTGTCGCAGTTACTCATTTCATTTAAATATTAGGTAAATATGCATACTCTACAGTCTACACTATTCTACATCCATACATCATGATAGATTCATAGATGCAGATATGGAAAATAATACAAATCTATGGCTATACACTGCAGTCGTAGGTAAAGCAGTGGTTGAAAAACTGTCTTTCCCAATCTGGCAATAAGACTTATCAGGACCTGGGAATAGCCTGGGAATAGGTTGTAATGCGAAACTTGTGATTATCATATCCAGAGCAGCCAGAACCCTTTCTTATTTATTACGATCGTATCCGCTTTCTCTCCGTATGGACAACTTCTTTGCATTCATTCCTATTCCTGTCCTCAAACTGGAGTCTATCAATCAACTCTTTTTGTGATTGCCAGCCTTATCAGCTGTGAGGGTTATGTTTGCTTCCTTCAATAATCTTCATGTGTGATTTTTTTGCACGGACACAATTCTCTGGCTTTGTCCCTGAAAACAAGGGTGGATACCGCTCTGAGTCTCTGAGTCCATGATTGAGTATTGACATTATTGATTAGTAGTTTATTTATGCGGGTTAGTCTCCCAGGAGAAGGTTTCCATGTTTGGTAATTATGTTGAAAGTTTGCAAGTTGTAAAGCTAAAAAGCAAGAGTGAAGTAAAAGCGGACAACATGCCGTTAATGATGGAACATGTTGCCAACAAGTGTAGTTCACATATAAGGAGTTAGTGATTGTTGAGGGTTTATCTTTTATGTCATCATTTTTTTGAGATATCATTTTGGTCCTCTGTAATTATAAGCTAAATCGGATTTTTGTACGATTGCAGAAGTTAAGAAGATGTTGGGCCAGAGACTGGAGACAACTCTCAAATCTCAAACGTTGCCGAGGTTGGACGGCCAGGATGAAGAAGGAGATGTGCTAGACAACCAATTTGAGATACTCTCTCTTGTCAATTCGTGCCCGGATTTGACAGTTTTGGAAATCGAAACGATTAGCGATGAAACCGAAGATATTCGCATATCCCCTGTTACAGTGTCGAGTGGAAGGGACGTGGTTGATGGGATTTTTTATAAGAATTCAACTCCTTCTAAAATCTCTGCGAGTTTCAGACGAAGGTATTTCCGTTTGTTTATGATGCTGGTATAGTATTGAAAATGGAACTAAAATAACCAATTATTTATATATTTTGCAGTACAAGCCTGAACAGTTTAGGTGTGGATGGTATCCGGAGAGTTGTTAATACTGTTGACGGAAATACAGTTAGTGTAGTTCCACCAGGACCGGTGTCCAAAGTCAGAGGTCATCTAGAGAAAGCTCTGAAAAAGGAAAATACTTATCAGCAAAGCACTGCAGATTTCTTACGGACAAATCTTCGAGCTTCACACGTTGGTACCACAGGATATCTTCATAAATCAATCTCAAGTCCGTCCGTAACGCAATAGTAAGTAGGATCTCCCCTTATAGTTGTGACAGTTTAACTTCTGACAACTTTATCTCTGAAAGTTTATTTTTGTAGTCTTGAGCATTTAGAACGTTCAGCTCAGCGTATTTGCAGCCGTAGGATAAAGTGTTAACTTCTTGCTAATTTTTATGGAGGATTTAGTAAATCATTTTGTACTGGCATGGAGGATCTGATTATAGTGTTTTGAAAGTTTATGTAATGTAATTTGTCGATCCGGATTATGTTTGACCAATCAATGTGTGATAGTGTCGATAGCGATAAGTTATGATAAAGGCTGATAGCAAAAACTCATTTGGAATGTGCTGCAGAGCTTGTTAAAAAAATTCGTTTCCATTGCTGAACTCTTGTCCTAGGTAGACGAGTATTTACAACAACTGTTACCGCTGCCAAATTCATAAATTACATTAATTTTAAATAAATTCTGCCACTGTTGGATTTTTTTTGTGTTAATTGAATTGAATCTGTGCGTTTTCAGTTTTGTTGGCGCTACCGGTGGACCAGTTGACGTTCCTCATAAGCAACACCGAACTGCTCAGTCTGATGCCCATCAACATAGTAGTAAAAGAAGTTTCTTCCGTCGGAAACATAAATCTAAGGCTGCTTTGAATTCTCACCCTCCGTCTGTGCCCCAGTTTTTTAGTAGCAAGATGGATGTGAATCCGTCAACAATTATGTCTTCAAGCAACGGGGAAGTTTCACAATCATTGGGATTGGCTGCATTGACAGATCCTTCGCTGGGACTTCAAGATTTAGATGCAGAGTGCTGGGCGCTGTCCATGAGTCCTGAAGTGGTTAGCCGACTAGACGATAAAGAAGTTAAAAGGCAGGAGCACATGTACGAGTTGATAATAACGGAAAAACACCACTGTTTGACCCTTGCCCTGATGCAACACTTGTTTATTAGAGGAATGAGTAAGGCTGGATTCTACAAACAAACAAAGCTTCTGTTCCCTGATCTTAATAAACTACTTGAGGTCTGTAATTTCTGTATTCCGTCATTCGTTAATTTTTATTGAATATACAATCGTTTTAAATTACGATTACATTTATTTAGATTCATTTTACATTCTTCCGTCGAATGCGAGAGCGCCAGACAAAGTTTCGTGATTTAAGTCAACCCTTGGATACCCTCGCAGATATATTGGTGGATCAATTCACTACCGACCTATGGCAGATCATGATTCGTCTGTATGGCCTTTTGTGTGCTTCACATGCAAAATCGTTAGAAATATTTAAAGGTCTTCTAAAAGACCAAAAGTTTGCTAGTCTAGTGGCATTATGGGATAAAGAGGTATGTCAATTTTCATTATTTAATTTAATTTTAAATTTAGTACTATTGATAATTGATTCTATAATTTGAACTTTACAGCCGCTGCTGAGTCGAAAGAATGTACGGGAATGTTTACTTTTAGTAGCTCAACGGATAACCAAATACCCTCTTTTATTTGAACCTCTCTTGAAAACTAGTGTGTCTATTCAAGAAAAGGAACAGATTTCTAAAGCCCTTTTATCATCAAAAGACTTAATATCCAAAGTAAACGAAAGAGTTGCTGAGAGGCAGCGCCTCATTGAAGTTTGCCAAAGAATTGACCCAAAGTCTTATGTAATTTTTGGACAGAAAAAATTTATTAGGGAAGATATAATTTCTCTCCCGTCCCGACGATTGTTGTTCCACGGACAAGCGATTATCAACAGAGTTGGGACTTCAAATACGGGTGGAGGAGGAGCACCAGGCTCTGTTAGAAATATCCCGTGCACAGTCTTAATTCTCACAGATACACTAATATTTACGCAAGAATTCAGTGGGAGGCTTCACTTATTGAATCCAGTAAGTGTCATTATTTCTTCTAAACCGTTATGAAAAGTTTAAATGATCTTCAATTGACTTCACATCTGATATAATTTTAGCCCGGAATGGTAATGTTGAACAACCTAATACTCCGAACGAATGCAGGACAAACTTCTTCTTTATTTCTTGTACCTGTCACGGGAACGGCGAAACCAGAAATGATTGATCTGCAGGTTGTTAATCCTCCTAATAGAGAAGTTTGGATGGATCAAATGAGGTTAGTAACATTCTTTTGTTCATAATTGTTATTACGAAAAAAAACTACAGCCATAAAACTGTGTTTATTTTTATGAAAAGGAATGCGATATCTAAGTGTGAAGAAGAAGCTGAGACATGTTCTGATGGTGATGAAGAAACTGTAGATACGTCTGATTTCTCCGACCTTAAAACTACGAGAGCGCTTGGTAAGATTTAAAACATATCTATGCATGCATTTCGAGAACCAAGTTTAAAAACACAAGCATTGAACATTGGAAATGTAGAAGAATTGCAAGAGCAAGATAAACAGTTGCTTACCTCACTTCGATCGCGTGGGAAACTCATCGATGGTCTCCGAGCCGAAAAACCGCATCATTGGATTTCGAACAACTTAGATGGAAAGGATAGCCTTCTCAACTCACTATCTTCAACTTGCACCGTAAGTTATATAATTTAAGTTCGCTTTTTGATTGTATTTAGCATATAATTCATGGTCATAATTCAAAATTTAATGTTACCATAAATTGAAAATTTAGGAGGTTCAAAGGGTCATAAACTTGTGGGAATCAAATGCTAATAACGGAGTCAACAGAAGCACAAGCTGCGTCAGTGAACACGTAACACCAGGTATTCTATCAGGCCTTCCCAAACGAGCTGACACTTTCGGAGGATTTGATAGTCAACAAAGGTCTACTTTAGATCTGCCACAAAGTGCTAATAGCAGATTGTTGTTTGAGGTAATTAGTTGTAAATTATAATTCTTACTTCCTAATGAACCATTTTAAAGCATTTTAATTTTCTAATATAGATTGTAATTCAACTATCCGACCTATGTGGGGAAATGTTCTCTCAAATGGTTCCTCAGTTAATGCCTAATATCTACCAAGGCCAGCATCAACTTCAAAGAAGAATGGAAGACTTGAGGGAAGCTCAGCAAAGATTAGAGACTGAGAAAGCATTGTGGCAGCAAGATCTATCATCGCAAAAACATTCCATCGATCAAGAGAGGAATGAATTAAACTCTTTAAAGCAGTCTTTACATAAAGAAGAGGAAGATATAATTCAGCAGCGAGAGCAGCTGTACAGGTAGGCGGACATTCTTATGTACATATAACTCACTAAATAAGTACAAAACCTTGCAGGATACTAAACATTCTTTTTCCCTGTCAGAAAACTCGAGGCGCTTCAAAAGCAAGGAATAAGGCCCCCATTGGATCCAATTTCACCCTTAGGAACGGCCACTGCCGAAAAAGTACCTGTAAATAGTGTTACATCCAGACGTCAAGTTTCTCAGCCTCAAGTGCCCACTTCATCAGCACCTACCACTGGTCAGGCAGTCAATGGTGTCAAAAACAAGCAACAGCTTCCACTTCATCTAGCTACTTTTTCATCTTTCAAAGCCAGCAAAAGTGGTCCATCCAATTCAGATTTGTCATCTACGAGTAATTTACGAAGTTCTATGATGGGATCCCTCAAAGCAAATCCTTCAAATCTCAGCTCTACCCTTTCACAGAACTCTCCGCAGTCACCTCATGAAGCACCAAGAACGAATTCAAGCTCAAGAGCGCCGGTGCCACCGCGAAATAGTAATTCACAATCGATTCAACAACTTCTTCCACTTAGATTAAGCGAGGGTAATTCCAACAAAACGTCTAGCTTGCCCCGTGGTGTCGGGAGCCGGTCAGTTTCGAGTATAATGAATCAAATGGATGTACCACAATCGTCACAGTCAAATAGTCAAATTAGAACTAGTGTTAGCTCCAGTCAATTTTCTCAAGGCGGAAATGTGAATGCTGCTGCAGAAAATTTGTCACAATCGAATTCATCATTTCTGTATGGCCCCGCTAACAGTGGAGGAACACGAAAATATAATCATAGTGATCCTCATAAAGTTCAACCCTCCCGGGACGGGTATTCTGAATATTATGTCCACCAAACAAGGAATGCGACTCAGGATGCTCCCGCAATTGTTCACCGTCGATCTGAGAGCTCTCCTGTTCCAATGTCGTCTGTTCCTGTTCGAAAACCTGCTGCCCCTGAAATTCATTATCACCAACACCAACACCCGTTCTTTAAACCTAGAGATGACGACTCAGAATCTTCCAAGATTTTGTTCTTGTAAGGCTGATTCGTGATACGACATACCCGACATACGTCTCGCAGGAAAATTATTTTTTATGTAGTTCTATTATTTATAGTTGAGGGTATATGAAGTAAAAAGTACAATACTGATAGGTGGAGAGAGACAAATATTCGAAAAGGTTAAAATAATTGACAGCAGTACTTCGTCTGGAGTGCATTTAATTCTTCAGTTTTAGAATTCCTGAGGAGCACCTAGATTCTCTAAAAAAAATTATCAGCATGCCGTATTTTAAATAAGATTAATTTTTTAAATAAGAACCTAACGAATGGTATTTTATAGAACGGAAAGAGCCCCTAATTAAAATCCTAATCCATCATCCCGCAGGTTATTAAGCTAAATAGATATAAGTACTATCATTAAGTCCATGTTTTTATTTCCAAGTCCTGAACGGATTATATAATGTTATATCAAATCTATAGTGAAATGGAGGTCATGTAATCTATTCTTATACAAGATTTTGATTACGTAATCCAAGTAATTATTGAGAGAAAGGGCTACTAGACAGATAACCAACTAAGAGTCTGACAGACAGTATATGGAGTCAATTTAATTAATATCCATAGCTATTTTTTTCCTAACTCAAAATGCTGAAACCAAATGGGATTCTTCTAATTATTTTTGTGATCCTACCCCCATGGTTTGTAATTGAATGTTTTCAGACTACTACAGCAAAAGAAAGTTTAGGAATTCGTGAAGACTTCAGACTTTTAACTGTATGGTAGTGTTCTCTTCAGACTTCAAAGTTATAATTACATTCTCATCAGCCTTCTCTCGAACGCTGGCCTAACTTGCTTGCCTTTTTTGTGTTAATTGTTGAACTTGCCAGTCGTGAAGATATTTCTGTACTTATTAATCAAAGAGAAATATTTATTGTTTATACAAGCCTTGGGTATCTTACCATGTCGAGTCAACCGGGCCGTTGCCCCACAAACCTCGTCGTCGTTATATGACTTAAACTATCAGTTGATGAAAAATTTCAGACGAGATTTTGTAATCCGGAAAGTTTAAAGCGTTTCACTGAAGCCCAGTGGTCAACCGTTTAAATTTTTTGCAAAGCTCCTGTAAAATATTGACTAATTGTCGTCTGCGTTTTCATTTAAGGGCTACAGGTGCTATGTAAAGATTCCAAAACATCCTACGATTTCTGTCAGAAAATAATGAACGAGACATAAAAACGAACAATCTTCGCGTTATTAGTATTATTAAAGAGAATAAAAGTTTTATTATGGCAAGAAATTCATGTTGAACGTTAATAAAAAAAATCGGACAGAAACTTTTATGTTTTGGCTTAAACTTGTCTCGTATTTTTTACGGAATGAAGCGTCATTTCGTCCAAGCCGAGTGAAACAAACGTATTTTGTGTAGCTAAATATATATAAAGCATGACAGTTCTATTAAAATTGTACCATAACACAGACATTATAAAGCAATCGTCTCTTTAGTCATTTACTAATTTGTATTAAACCTCATCAAAGTTTTAATAAAACTTTTATGAGTATATCCATCGAGTAGTGATGTGTTTTTTCACACATGCATGACTTTATTTTTCAGGCTTAAAACCTTCCAAATCTACATATTGCACAATCTTTGATAGGCCAATTAGGATATTTCAATTCCCTGTCGGAGCTACTCAACGTCTTTTAGAAATCCTCCATGCATATAAAGTGAATCTAACCTGCCTTCAATATTTTCCATGTATTACTTTCCTTAGCGATAAGCAGGAGAAAATCTGACAGATTGCTAAAAAAAAGGCAACTTATCCACCAGTAAACGATTGCCGATTGGTGCCGATGACGCGAGCTTCCATGAGCTTCTAAATTGATTTGCTACAAAAATATGGTCAAGAAAGCACTCACGGTAGCTGGTAGCATGACGAATGGAATATGGAATCAAATAACTTTTCTAAGCAAGCCATTCATTGAAACAATACAAGTATCCAATGTCGAGGATAATGGAAGAAAAGATCCTTTCTGAAGTGATACCTTTTGGTTAGCTGGATGAGATGGATGGCTTGATTTTGATAGAAGAGTCTTTGATTTCAGTGATTCCCATGCTTGACTCCCTAAACTATAGACAAATAATAAGATAAGGACATCTAAAAACTACATGCTTGAGAAACGAGACGTAGGAAGTATATACTTATTTGACTAACTGCAAGTAATAGGGGCCTTGACAACTCACAATTCAGCATGGCTTTGCGGCTGTCCAACCGGCTCAGGCTCATTGCTAAAAAAACATAAAATCTTGAAAGGTAAAAAAAACTATTATGATGGAATACAGACCAAGCCAATGGGGATAAGTAGTCTGGACTGTGGATTGTCTTAAAAGCAGGTTATCTAATGGAAATAAAATAACTATTAAGGAAATATGAAATAATTATGGTTTCAGAAGACAGCAAGTTGTTTGGGGTGACTTGGATTTGGGGATTTCCTCATCCGACCCCTAGACTAGTTTCGCATTATCCCTCACTTAAAGATCGAGTATGCATAGATACGAGTATATGTTATTAGTTATTATGTATCTGTCTAGTAGGGATTCGATTTATCTGTGCATTGGTTAAAAACGTTGTTCAACAAGGGAACTTGATAGAAGAATGTAACCCGGTACAACATATTAAGGAATGTAGACAGTCGAGGTGTTGAAAAGGCTGTTTGATTATACAGCAGAAAATAGAGGTTGACCATCGACTACTCAACTTATCTTCTTATATACAGCAAATATGTTATGAACAGTGGCTCTGGAATCGGGATTATATAATGTTTCCATGATGTTGACATTCATGACAAGTGTAGGACTAGGAAACAGTGGCTTCCCCAAAATATATGGAGGGAGGTGGAAGGACAATACTGTGTACTGGATGTGCCTGGAGATGTGAAGCCTTATCTGTACACAGTTTTTTGTTACTGATTTATTAAGGATATGGCTGTATGTTTCTCTATTCCCTTTATTGAGATAGACGGATGAATTATTAAATCATTTGCAGGTCTGGTGTATGGACATTAACATCATTAACATCCAGTTTTCTTATCATCCTGAGGTTTTCAGGGCTTGCTCACCTCCAGGAACTTCTTAGTTCAGTTTCAGATACTACATACATTGCCTTCGAGCCATCCACGCCTTTAAAAAGATGAAGATTACTATTGCTGGGGGAGGTTTGGTAAGAAATTTTAGAATAAAGATTTATAAAATATTTTCGTGTTCAACTTGAGGAAAACATAATGATTTTATGAATTGAAAATTGAAATGGAATTTTTTTTAAAATTTAACAAGTCTGAGAGAGGGAAGCTGCCATTATTATTATTATATCTTGAGTAGTATTTGTTCTCGGCTAAAAATCTGGCCTACGCCAGTTTTATTTTGGCAAATGCACGTTCCTTTTTATATTTATAGGAAAAGTCAGATTCTGTCATTCGAGGTCATGAGGATAAGCGCTTAAACTTATTGCTCTCACTCTAAAATGAGAAAGTCAGAAAAGTCGGGTGGGTTCTCATGGACGGAATTTCCGTTCGTTGTATGTGTAGCTCTTTTTTCCATGTTCGAAAGATCAGAAAGATGAGTATACTCCAAACGCAAGAAGTTGATACTTGTATATACAGATATGCAAAAGAAATATGTAATGGTGTTACAAACCGAAGGAAATTCTGCATTACGCCATTGTACTCTGCAATGTTCCTGGAGGTTTTTTTTTCAAATTGCTGGAATAGGTTGAAATGCTATTTCTTTCCAAGAAACTTTTTGAATAAAATCCATGAGCTACTTCTTTCTTTGCAGGAAAATAAATCTCAAGTCTGATGGATAGAACTATGAAAGTTTCGAGATTTTTTCTCTCAATTGTTTCAAATGAGAGTGTCTGTTTTGTTTATAAAAAATCCTATCATAAAATTTTATCATGTAATTCGGAAATGGCATGTGGAATGAAGATATCTCGAGGACAAGCTTTTGCAAGTTTTTCCACATTCTCCTAATTAGAGTGTATTGTATAGAAAAGTTCTGACGATACGAAAAGAGGATGGATGGTGTTAACATTTAGCCGCGTACGTGACTTTACAATATTAGAGTGTGGTCTGAGTCAGAAAGACGAAGACAGCAATTTATCTCCGTTGATTAAATAACAATTTAAAGTTGCGATTATATGATGAAACCGAAAGATTAAATTGTGTTTTATACACTCGTATGCAGGCAGATTCAATTCATTTCAGTTTGGTAGTTTAGCAAGGCTTGGCATATTCAAGTAAAACAATTTTCATTAATTTTTATCAAAACTTATTTCACTCAGTCTGAACTTAACAGATATGGCCTCTAAAATTGGTTTTCAAGCAAATCTATTAGGGGCTCAAAATATGATGCACTTGTATGATAGGAGATTGATTTTGACAACTCAATGGAAACTATCAATAGACTTGTTTAACAAATTTCTTCGTGCTCAAGATTAGTTGAATATAATTACACGATCAACGATGCTGATAAAAAAAATTTAACGACTTCTTTTATTTTGGATATAATTTCAATATAAAGTTTATTTTAACAAGTTACAATAGATATTTAAGTTTAAATGTTTAAAAAAAATAATGCATTAATTTGCGAGAATCCCTTCAGCACTTGATTCGTTCTCAGTAATTTTTTCTGATATGGACGAAGCAAAAGATATATTAGTTGAATGTATGTGCCATGACGTTAAAATCGGTTGCTTGGTTAAATTACGCTCAAACTTTTTACTTTTAATTTTAATGAGCTAATTTATTGATAGTTATATTTTTAAGTGTATGCATGTGATTTTTTTCCCAAACTCTATTGTAAACGGTAGTGCTAGATGAAGAGCAATTAGTGTCGGTGCAAATATGCTTGATTTTTAACTGGTATATTTTTATCAAAGTAATTTTGAATTTATTATCCATGCTCCATTTTTTTTTTAAATTTCAGGTCGGGTCTCTGGCTGCCTGCATTTTTGGTCAAAAGGGTCATGAAGTTGAGGTCTTTGAATTTCGTGAAGGTATGTATTCAGAAATAAATTTTTTTTTTCAAGTTTATAAAGGAAAGGCATGGTGTTCTTCCCATAGCTTGTGAATCATGTGGGAAAAGTGTGAAACTCAAAATATAACAGTTTCTGCTTTCCCATGATTTGGAACTTGAGAACTTTAGGGCTGTAATAGTTGAGTACGGTCTTCATCAGTGTCAGCAAAGAAGTTGGAAGGATTCCCTAGTGACCCAGTGCAGTATTTGAGACTTTCTGATGTGGCTGAAGGAGCTAGATGCCCCAAACCATATAGTTGCCATTAGTATGACTTTAAATGACGGATTTTTTACTTGACAGATCCTAGTAGTGCGGAAGGGAAGCTGTTACGTGGTCGAAGTATTAATTTAGCCCTGTCCACGAGAGGCAGAAGCACTCTTGCCCGTGCCGGTTTGGAGGAATTGGTCTTGTCCAAAGCTATTCCTATGAAAGGGAGAATGCTTCATTCACATTCTGGAGCTACCAAAGCAGTTCCATATGATCCTGTCTCAAATCAGGTAATCGATCAATGCTCAACATCCCACCTCATAACGTGTAGAACCTTTGGTACTTGGCTTTTATATAACACACTGCTGAACAGCATTAGAGTCCTTAGGGAAATCACATATTAACAGGTCAGTCTTCAGGATATCAAATGACGTCAAAATTATTTGATTAATGAATTAGATGATTAGCACAGTAAGGTAAACTTGAAATTGTCGTCTTATTTGTATTACATGTATACAAGTTGAATACAATTTAGACTTTGCTAGTATAAAATAACCTGCATGTTAACTTCGCACACGGCATAAACATTCAAAACAAATAGTCAAATGTTTATTAGCTACGATGGGAATTATATTGCTGGAATAGGATTAGCAAGTAGTGCTAATCCAGTTTTTATTTCATCCTCGTCAATCTGAATAGAATATGGTTAGAGTATTTTTTTTAGCAATTTAGCGATTAAACTTGATGAAGTGCTTCGTAGGCATTAAATTATAAACTGTATTTTTCTCAATCATTAATAAAATCATGCCCTGCGTTTCTCGCATTATACTATTAAAAACTTGAACGTTGAAAAGCCTGTTTTAAAAGAATGTTACTTTTTTTAGTGTATTTACTCAGTTAGCCGTCGGTACTTGAATGAGCTTCTTTTATCGGGTAAGTTTATTCATTCAAGTAACAAGTCATGAATTAAAGCTCTACCAAAACTCACGGTAACAGCCTGTGCGTTTAAAAAAATTTGTGCAGAAGCTGCAAAATGTCCAAAGGTGAAAGTAAACTTCAACTGCAAACTCCTCAGTGCAGATGTGGATAAAGGGTACGCCAAATTCAGGTAGGGCCTTTGGAGAATGAAAAGCGCTCCTCAAATTAAGCCAAAGGGATTTGCTTTGTATTACGTTTTAAATGAGAAAATGTGAATGACAGACGACGAGATGAAACAAGTCCGGGGTCGGAGATCGAAGTTGAATCAGATTTAATTATTGGAGCTGATGGAGCACATTCTGCATTGCGGCAGTCCATGTTAAAGCGACCCATGACTAATTTCAGCCAAACTTACATAGAACATGGCTACATTGAATTGTACATCCCACCCAAATCCGGCGGAGAGGTTCTTATGGCTATAATAAATATCCGTTTATTCAATTTTAAGTTTTGCTTTTACTCTTGGTCTCCCTCCAGAATTTTTGGCAAACTTACCCTGACCCCAACCTCCTTCTAACTAACTTGGCTTTCTCCATCCCATATTCACATAATAAAATATTGGAGGAAACAATCCACAGTCCCGCAGTCCTTGCGCCGACCTTATTTCATTCTGTCTATATGCTTTAAAAAATTGAACGCTGAACCTACCCACTACAAATTCCATTATTTCCCTCAAAACTCTCTCCCCAGGCTGACTCAATCCAAATGTTTTCATACGGAGGGTTTGCAGGAGTCTTGAGTGTAATTTCGATCTTTTTGGTAGTGTGCCATGGACTTGAATTACCTCCACATCTGGCCAAGGGACCGTTTCATGCTCATTGCCTTGCCTAACCTGGATGGATCCTTTACTGTCACGCTCTTCATGCCATTTCAAGTATAAAATTACACACTTTCCTCTTCTTCTTTTTATACTTGTTCAAGGAAGTTTTGGATACTGAATTTAGTCCTACAGATGATAGTCCTT
>JAQFYM010000709.1:0-51942 GCA_034694785.1 Agrenia bidenticulata | reverse complement strand
CATTCAAGAACAAAATTAATTTCATGATGATCAGTATTATTTACTTGATTTTTTAAGACTAATGGCACCTCATTTGGTGTTTATCCTTGAAAGTACTCGCATTGTGAGACGGAAATAATACTGTTGAGTCAATTTGATGAATTTGGGTAAAATAAGTGTCGTGTGTATAAAGTCGTCCCATTCAACCCATTTCATGAATAAGTTGACGACAGAAAGTCTTTTGAAAAAGTTTTTTTCTTTGATTGTAAATAGTCTATAGCTGTTCATTACACGGAAGAGTTGTTTTTATTTGTCTGAGTAAGCAATAAGGATGCCACTATTGCCACTATATTTCAATCTACAAGTTCAAGCATCCAGAGCCATTCATTCATCATGATGGATCATCAATAAATACTTTTTAAACATGAGTCACCCACAACTCGTGTACCGTTTAACTCAATCGATATTTCCCACGATTGCTTTTAAAATTTTTTACTGGGCTTTAACGGCTTTAAGACAGGAAATTCAGGTCAAATTTTAGAATATTCTTATTTTTATTATATTGATTAATGGAAATTAAAAACGTAGCATCAGTATGGGTAGATAAACTACGAAACAGTTTATTTGAAATTTAATAAAGATCCAAAGTTATAAACAAAAAAAGGCATGTCTCATTCTTTGCTACATTTTCAAGCAAAGTTCAGTAGTATTAATAGTAATAATTCTATACTTTGAAATTATTTCAGACTCACACCAAACTACCACCGATTGGGGTGCAGGCAATTGGAATTTAAACTTTCGACTGTCTTGAACCTAGCTATGTAAGCTAAGCTAGAAGAGAAAAGAATCATAAAACAATCTCGCTTACTGTAGCCAACTAAAGACCACACTTATAGAGTATAGAGATAGCATGATTCCCATATTTAAACTCAAGCTTATATGTCCTAACAATATCAGCCATAGGATCATTGCAATGTTCCAGAGCCACCTCGAACTATAACCTCCTAGCACAGAATAACTTTTTCCTCAATGTGACAAGTTGGATTTACTACCCTTGCCGACTGGTGCTGACATTAGCAGTGGAACACACCAATATATTTAGAGAGTGAAAGCAAAGCCCCGCACGCACTAAGTATCCAATGATAAAATGTGTAATACAGTGAGAACTGTACTGTACCAGTAGATGCTATTGACCTACAAACGGAGCATAAAAGTTTGGCTTAAACACAGGGAAATGCGTGTATTCAATGTCTACGGCACACAACTACCTACTCCCAAAGGGTTGAGACGATGTCCGTGCACTGAAATGCGGAACCCGGGATCTACGCATAGACAGATCATGTGTCCTCATACATTTCCCAAAAGTAGGTTAGTCCCCATACTAAATTGTCTAACTTTATGGATTAGCAATCCTAAATATATAACTCTGTGTCCACTTCACCGACATGTATTCGAGGACTGGGGAGGAGGATGTAGAAAATTTATTTTCCATTCCCATCCTCTCGGTACGGACTGAGGAGATAGGGAAATGGAATACCACAAATAAGGATGTACGTATCAATTCTCTCAATACATTCTCATCGTCTAGTAAGGGCGAGGAGTTGGTGTATTAGCTTAATTTTGATATGAGTTCACTTTGCATTACCTTTACTGCTTTGCTCTGCTTTTCTTGTTGAGCGTAGAATCACTTTTATATTCATACTCTGTTTGTTATGCTAGTTCATTCGGGGTAAAGAGCTTGGAGATGAGAAAACAGGCCATGTCGAGCCGGGCTCAAGGCCTCCACGTGTACGGGGTATCGACTGAACTCCTTTCATCAACCATTTTCCCAACACAATGTTCTTCCAGAGCTGAGGGGGGTAAAAAGTAGTTTTGTCTATATCAAGTTCAGCAAATAAACCTTGCGGTCTTATTTGTGGTCCGGTAGTTTTTTTTGTCAGAAAATGCTTTGTCCTACCCTTGCCCACTCATTTATTTAATGAATGACATGCTGAACTGGATGCTATGTCGGGGGAATGAGGAAATCATGTACTCATTTGCTAAAAAAACAAGTTTATGAATAATTTAATTCACCTTCTATTAAATGTCAAATCCGATAAAGAAAGTGCAATCGGGTCATGTTTTTTATTTGAAATAATTTAGCTAAATTATAAATCACAATTATGCTATTTAGTTGTTTTGAAGGAACAAGTCAATCATTTACAATGGCTGTGTTTAATTAAACTATCTCTGAAGGAGAAAGTATTTCTGATTTATCTCAAACTTGGTTTAGAATCGGCCTTTTAGCTAATATTGACATTTTTGTTCATATCCTCTAATCATCCAGCTAATTCATCGGAATTAATTTTAAACTTTCTCCCGGGAAAGGAAAGGGAAGACCCTGAAATTAATTGACAACCCTTTATCCCTATTCCCTATATAAATTAAATAATCACTAGGCTACCGACTGGTCTCTATTGCTTTGATCAGATAGTTTTTTTTCATTTCAACGAGTAAGTCCAGATACAGGGAATTCAAGGGTAAAAAAGACCCGGAGGCCTTCTGAACTTGTAATTTCAACAACGTTGACGATTCAAGGCTCCGGAATATTACAGAACTTTCACTGAGTTGTCAGCAAGAGAAAACCAAAAGGGTACGAAGCTAACCTTATGGATCATATTATATCAAAGGAAAGGTGACTTATATGCACGTGCCAATTAATAATTCATCCCAAGGTAAGTTGAATGGTGGATTGAAGACCAAAAGCCGGTCGTGAAGGTTAGCGAAACCAATGGCAAGGTGCAACCTTTGAAGACAAATTTGAGGCCTCTCTGGATATGGAAAACAGTTGGGTTAAATTAGACAAGTAGTTCGAAAAAATAATGATTTCGATTAAACAAAAGGATATTACCTCGTGCTAAATGTCATGGACATTCTAAAATAATTGCACTTTCAACTGCGGATAAACCCGGGTTTTGTTTTATCATATGAACAATACAAAATTCAAACCATGAATAATGTTACCTTCAATTAATAAATAATAAAATAAACTGTTTTAAGGACATCCTCCAAGGCGTCATATTTTAAAACTAGAACAAAAGTATTCGTTGTTGCTGTTTATTGAGACTTATTAAACGGTGACGGTACCTTAAGCAATGTGAAGATCATTTCGGCTGGTATCAACTCTAATGATTGAAAATGATGTCAGGTTGCAGGTCGGGTATAATTATTACCGCATTCATTTTTCAGCGATTCATACGAGACTCCATCCCGACCATTGAAAACTTTATACACGCTGATTTAGTTGTAGTCAAGTTTATGCTAATAAGTGCAACCGCTTCTAAATTTAAAACTAATTAAATAAATTTAGTATCGGAATGAATGGCATTCGAATATTTTGTACTTTGATTCTGGCTAAATTTCAGGACATAACCTCGCTCTAGATATTCACTTTCTTTGGCATAATTTGTGATAAAATTTCCATTCGTTCGTAATGCTCTGGGTAGAGTTAAGTACCTATTTAACAAATGCTAGGTCATTTTAATCTCTGATGAGATTCGCTCAGTGGATCTCATTTCCAGCAACCTTCGCATGTGCGTGCACATACATTTCATACGTCTCTATGAAACACACATACCATTTCGCATTGTCGGTTTTATTTTTTCAGTACAAATAACAACTATACGAACAGCACGTGCGGATGAGTTGAGCGTATTGTTAGGGGACAGAAAAGCCATGGTAAAATATATTACTTAATGGCAATTTAAATCATCAAATGGGTCACGACCGGTCGTTTAATAAAGCAGAAAACTGTGGATGGATGACCGTCGCATATTATACTTATGGAATGAATGGGAAATTAATTAAAATGGGGATTGGCAAAATTGAAACGATCCCTCTAGTAAAGTTATAGTTCATCTTCTATGCCCAGATAGATCATGTATATAGATAGCAAATTTTTATTGCTCAAGCTCAATTATCGAACAAGTAATTGCAGTTTTCACTACAAATTATAATTGTTGATGCAAAATCTCCCTGCCTACCTTGCAGTAATTGTATTTATTAGCATTAACTCAGGTTCGCTTGATTATTTGACATTTATTACTAGAGCTGATTCATCTCGGCTTGGACAGAGTACTTGTTAATGGTATAATGAATTAGAAATATTTTACCCATTGAAATTAATAAGTTGTTATCTATTGTAGAAGAACATGAAAGTAATTCTAACTTGATGATTCATTTGTAAGCACTGAAAATCTATTTTTTTTCTAAAAATTATATCGACAGTTTTGGATTATGATTTCTGTGAAAAATTTATGTCATTATGTTTTAAAAGTTCGATTGCACCGTGAGACCCTATTAGAAATTCGATATTGTATGGCAAATAAATATCGATTTTTTTAATGAATTTGTTATTAAAATCTAAAAATTATTGTAGTTGGAAACGATATAAAGGAACAAGATTTATTCCCCCTACCCAGTGTGTACCAAGACATCTCGAAAAGCATTAGTCCTGGCATGTATGACACTTTTGGAGTTGATGTGAATTTTGGGGCCTAGTAAAATATGCAGATAACCTTAATACAATTCGATTAAGAAAACAAACAAGTAATAAAAGTACAAAAAAGCCAGATTAACGTGTATTTTTTTTTAATAAATTCAATTTTGATTCATTGATCCAAATTAGGACCAAGCTGACGATAAAAAGGGGTTAGAGTTGAAACGGAAATGTCGGTTTTATTAAATTATCCGTTTGATTGAAATAAAAACTGTCACTTCCCTGTAACAACATTGTATGAATTGAGTAAAACACAATAATTATAAATATTAAATCCTATAGTATCCTATGAATAGCTTACATAATTTTTTAAAAGGAATCTTGACCAATGTCCAAAAATATCTATTGAGGTTGATACACGAGTATTTCGTTAGTGAACATCAAAGGAGTTAAAACCACGTATTAAATTTCGATTTTGTTTTGGGCTATTTGAGTAAACTGCTTTAGGATAATTAGATAATTTACAGAAAATTAGATCAACTACGTTTCTGTAAGAACAAGGGCAAAAAGCTGATTGCATCTTCGATTGTTAGTGAGGTCTTACGAAAAACATATCTTGATTTCAAAATACTCTAGTCACTACAGAAATATCTGTAGTTCTAGATTGTTAAAAAATCTGATGAAACTTCTCTTCTTCCTGTAGTTTACTGTCATTAATAGTAACTTACATTGGTATTTGGTAGTTGTACTAGTATTTGTAATGCTTAATTAATAGTTTTTAATAATCATAGAAGATTAGTTCAACTAGCTGCTACACTGTAGCTTAAACGGCAGGAAATGAAAATCTAGTCGTTTCATAGTTCATAGGCAAACAGGTCTAGCGTAGCTATTCATAATATTTTGCAAACCCCTTCCACCTTCAACTATTAGCCAGGTTTAATCAGCTCCAAATCAGTTCACTAGAAAGTAAAACCTAGAGAATAAATTAAAGCACAAAACAAAATAATAATTATAGCCTGCATGGTTTCTTGGAGATCTGTATAGTCTTCTTATAAACTATAATTACTCACAGCTGGTAGACGGATTTGATGAGGATATGAAAAACCAAATGAAATGTGCTCTACTAACATCAACAGAATTAAAGTCTAGGTTCTAGAAAACACTTTTGCTTGATTCGGTCTGATTAATTGTTAACGTAATTAGCAATTTACTTAGTAGACTACTGTTTAATAGTTTTATTGTCAGTGCGTTAGGCGTTTAAAAAATGTGCAATGCACAACTTCTTACGGTAGGATTACTAGGATTGTAAGGGCTAATTTTGCAAATAGTTTATTTTATTAATTTTAAAAGAACCGATCTGGATTTCTTCTCTACGATTCGTTAAATCCAATGGGATTAGAAGACTAAATTTTTTACAAATATCCCAAAAAGCATGCCTACATAGCATCATAAAATGAAATAACTTTCTACCCTCTGTTAAAGAGAATGTTACATCATCCCCTTAGTTTTTTGTGAAATTGATTATGTCCAGCTGCAGGGAAAATCACAAGATGATCCAGAAAGACCCAAAATTAGAGCAAAGACTACACATGATGCGTCGACGCAAATTCCAAGTGCGTGCAAAAGTAGAGCACCAAAACCAGAACATTTTTCCCCAATGTGACACGACCAACAAATTGGCAAGATTACCAGAAACCAAGCTATCCAATCATCATTCCCATGAATATAGTGTTTGCATAAATCCATTAACGAATACCAAATCCTCAAGCCTCAAGTAACGCTTGTTCGTATATGAGTGTGATTAACATAGGCCATGAGAAAAGCCTGTTCTGCTCTACTCGAGCAGATTGTATATATATTTTTATGTGGTTGCCTCGTGGCGATGCGTGTCACGCAACATGAAACGCACTGACGCAGGCTAGAACCTAGAACACTCTTCCGTCTTCTTCTCTTATGGCTGAATGTCGAATCTTCTAAATCCTAATCTTCAAGCCACGTCCACAGTCCACATTTTATATCATCCTATCCTTCCAGTCTAGATTCTACTACTCATCTCTACTTTAGCTAAATACGTGATGTGCTTTTTAAATGGTTTAAATCTGCTAAGCAAAGCATGCATTTAAAAAGCTATTTAATCTTGATATTTAAGCATAGTTACGTACTATTCCATATAAATATAAAATTAGTATATTTTTCAACTGGTATTATTAATATTATTATCAGAATTTACCTATCTTTGAGATTAAAGACTTTCCAGAAGATCCTGGGCAGAAATTATAAGAATGCCAACTTACTTTATGATTAGAGTTTCGTTTTTTAAATGTTTTTCTCAATACATGATGTAATTTTACAGGACATATGTCATATACTCGTACTAAACTAGACCAACTTTAGTCGCATCGAATGATCAGAAAATAAGCCAGAAATTTAACCGGAAACCAAGTTGCGTCCTGGATTTTAAAAAATAATCAAAGATAAAGTACCCGCACTTGTTACTCAATCTTTAGAGGTTGGCTTGACGAACTTGAATCTTGAACATGAATATGACTTAATGTCATTTCCCAAGAAGACTTCCCAGATTTATTATTGACGAGGAAAGCATATAGCCGAAAGCATAGATGGATAGATTTGAGAAAGAAAATGATAAGCAAAATATTTATACAGTACAATAGAATACCTTTGAATTTGTATTCCAAAGTCAAAGCGTTGAGAAGGTACCTTCATATCCCATAGTCAAAAATTTCATGAGAATGTCCATCCAACTTAACCTTAGTCAAGGCTGAATCGCTTTTTGTCTTGGTTCCCGGTGCGTGAAAAAATCGACAAGTGCGTGCCTCGGCTTCAACGTTCAAAGCTACACATCTAATTTGAAGGTGAACAGCCAGTGCTGAATATGCAGCCTTACCTTCGAATCAGAGCATTGGACGGTTAGATACGAGGAACAGGTAGGATGAAGTTTTTAAACACTACCTATTATGGCTTCTAAAGGTATGCCAGTCAAGCCAAGCCTCTGTACATATTATAACTCTTGATAAGTGCATAGTAAAGCCACCATTCATATACACAAGCATAATGTTATTCTTCTTAAAGCCAGAAGGCTAAAAAATATACATTTACAGTGTTTCTAAAGTCTTAGATTCCACCTCTGGAAAAGAAAAAAAGATTTCTCATAGATATGTTTATATATGTATGAAAATAATGGGGGTGCTTCTTGATCTGTATTGGGTGGGTATTGAAATAATATAATCAAAAGGAAGAATAGTCTATTGTGTATATATAGATGATCTTTAAACTAGAAAAGGTGGTCTGGTTTGTCTATCTTGTGAAATTCGTTACATCCAAACTCCTATGTGTAGTACATATCGATGTAAAAGTCATCAACATCAAAGTAGTGGAGGTGTTAGAATACAATGCTGTTCTTTCTATATGATGCTAGGCCAGAGTATGTAGAGAACATAATTCTTTTGTATAGTTATTATATTGAGACTGTTTATTGAAGAGAGCAACAGCTTCGAATTTGGGGTCGAAGGTCGTGGATTTACACGTGGAGAAGAGTCCGGAACGTGTCTAGGGCGGGATCACAGGCGGATTCTTCATTCATCCCCTTCTTCCTCATAGGGCAAAGGGCAGGGCTTAGCTTTATGGGGTTGACGACGTCATTTTTTATGCTTGAAACCAAAACAGAAAATTATATATGCAGCAGACTTAGTAGTACAAAATGCAAAGCGATGAGCAATACTTGGACAGACTATACCTTGGATACATGTTGACTTTCCATATCTTATGAGATCAGTTCACAAAAATCCTATGAGCTTATAGATGAGATTTCATGAGTAGAATCCAACCAATAAACGCAATGTCAAGAAACCTTTGCTTACCAACTCACCACACATAATTAAGTATTAAAGCTTTCAGCTTACGCATAGAAATCCCTGTTGAGTGAGTTGTGTCATCCCCAACTCAAGAAGAAATTCGTCTTAATTATTTTCTGAATTCTGATTCAATTCATAATCAATCTAATTCTCCCACTCGTGCTAACTTTGCTGCATAATATTTAGAGAAAATTGTATATATCGTCACCATGATCTCCACAATATCGCACTATGTTCATCTCCATTTGAAACCAATTAAACCATCTTTAAAATATAAAAATATCTCCAAATATAATATGCAATCGCGTTAAAGAATTTAACAAGAGTCAAAAAAAAAATATCACCAGGTACAATAATGCATACTCCTAAAAATACTAAAAGCCAAGGAAGAAAGGAACCCGGACATTTAAGTAATAAAAGTTTAAAGGTTTAAACACCCAGAGCAGAGCCATGTATTCGAATACGAGCTTTTAAAAAGTTGGCTAGGATTCATTATTTATGCGTGTGGGAATGCTGCGTGTAGGTTAAAAAAAAAGTCCACAATCCATACACTTGGCTTTGCATATTACTTTTACTAGGTCCCAGCCTACGCAAAATTTATATCGTGAGGAGTTCATGAAGCCTTATAAGAATAAGTGAAATGCGTGTGTGTATGTGTGTGTGTATGTTTGTATATACGATGAGTAAAAAGTATGATATGCCCGCATGCAATAAAAATGCGATACTTACGTTGCGACACACATGAATAATAAAAAACATCCTCCATACCCATACCATACAAATATAAGTACAGAACAAAATATATAGAATATAGCTAAACCAATTCACTCTACATTGTGGGAAAAGTAGTCAGACAAGTTTGAATACAGGGGAAGAAAAAAATTGATACAAAACACAGGCTAGGCTATGACTACAAAGCTAGGAATTCAACTCCGAATTGTATTATCCGCTCCTACTTCCCAGAATATTCTAATCTTTTGTAACAGAGAGATAAAATACGCATATACTCCAGTAAGGTTGAGAATGATGTAAAAAAAATTATCTGTGGGATTTATACGCAAGTAATATTTCCTATGAGCATATGAGATAGTTCCGTTCTACTGAACTGACACTAGCACTACTGATAGTATCAACCCTATGCATGGCTCTATAAAGAGGGCTCATCTCGGAAAGCATCGCATCTCTCTTTGATACAATAAGTAAACTACAACCTATTTTGAATAGAGACCCAGCTTCCAAGGGATTCTCCTCATGGCTTTTTCTATTATTTTATATAAATCTGAACGAATCTTATATAACTTCTAGCCGAGCTATTAACTGTTTCTCTTACTACCCGTCATGTCATGGGGCATTCTCAGTTCTCCCTGATGGCTCAAGTAACTTTCTATCAAACTCTTTTTCCCATTCACATGCAACCCTAACAATACATTGTAGAGAAACAATAACACTTATAGATTCACCCACAATAACAATTTTCTCAAACAAACTTACTCTAGGAGCAAATCATTGGTCTATTTTGTAAAACTCAAAACCTACGAACTGTCTATGCTAGCCCTAAACTTTACAGAAGAATTGAAGGAAAGAGGAATGTATCGTACAAGCTTAATGAGTTAAATATCAAATATGGCTAGATTTATGTTCAACATAATATTCTATATGCTCTTGACTATAATCACCAAAGTCTTGACTTTTAAGCTTACAGGCTCATATGCCCAATTAATATTCTTTGAGATATATAAGTTACTTCAAATGATTTTGGATATGGGATAGCTAACGAATTATCTAAAACAGAGCCATTCCCTTTTATCAAAATAAATCTAGAACCTATTTTGCAGCTAGTGCAAGTTATTGCTGAAATTATGAAAAAGCATTAGACCAAGAAATGCATATTCTGTAGAAATCAAGCCAACTGAACCAGCAATCGTGGACTAATTCTGATCATTCCTTGTCTTCCTCTAGACCACTAAACTACAAGGTGCAAATAGGTGCTTGTAAATCTATGCTAAAGTTTTATAACAAGTCCCTGAGGTGTTTTTATAACCGAAACCTCAGTTTTAAAGCCGTAATTGATCCCACCTTATTCCGAAGAACATAGAAAGAGACAAAAAGCAACAATATAAAAGTGGATGCTTCCACTTGCTACGAACGGGGAAAAAGTGGGTGAAAGTGAAGAAGACCGGGGTTTTGTTCCCTCTTGCCTCAAAAATAAATTTGTGCTACTGAAACCGCTTTTCTGCACTCCTTGCTGAACTAGATTAGGTGCTAAAACATCCTACTGCAACTGCCCGACAGTACCTATCTAATAGGGGAAGTTCCAAACTTCTTGCAATAAAAGGTCCAAAATCGTCCTTCTATCCAACATAGTTTCATTTCGAACCTGTCCCTGCCGTAATATCCTACCAACTTTCGATATCCTTCCTCTCCTCAAGTAAGCCACAAGTGTGTCAATATAGGTCTGCCCTAGTACAAGAAATCCCTCAATCGCAAAGAAATATTGGTTTAGAACGGAAGTAGAGAAGGAAGAGCAAGAGGATTGTGTAATTTGTTGCACTCCAAGCTGCCAATTGCTATCCAAATCCCAAGTGGAGAAATCAACCTTAAACATCCCTGATTAAATATTTTCCTACTTGATACGACCAGACGTCACCTCACTAGCTTATACGGCTTCAAGAGCTGAGCTTCTCCTCACTTCATCAGACACTACGGTCCCGTAC
The DNA here is from genome assembly GCA_034694785.1 of Agrenia bidenticulata. Lineage (NCBI taxonomy): Eukaryota > Metazoa > Arthropoda > Collembola > Entomobryomorpha > Isotomidae > Agrenia > Agrenia bidenticulata. The sequence goes on along the minus strand of JAQFYM010000709.1, from coordinate 40,900 downwards.
GGTCAGATTGTTAAAGAGTCAAAAACTCTAACAAACCCAACTTACAACAACTAACAATAAGCCACCCATCGATCCATACCCACAGAATTCATTCATCACCCTCAGAGCTTTTGTAACCCGTGTTCGAGAAAGTCTCATCTCTTCAAGATATTTATATCTGCAACTCAAGAGCTTAGTCTCCTAAAAGTACCAAAACACAAGTCTAAGGGAATTATTTAATTTATAGCGGAGAGAAAGCTTTTCCCAAAAAAAAACTCAAAATATCTGCATAAAAGCTGTAGAAAAGCCTAAGGAAAGGAAGCAAGAAGAAAGGAAGTGACTCTAATACCGAGTTGAGATCTCAACAATCTCATCCAGCCACAAGCACAACATCCAACAACAACAACAAGCTATATAATATAACATAACCATGTAAAAAGACTCTCCATGAGAAATGCACATTCAGTCTGAAGTCTAATAGTTGAATGTAGGAGAACTATTCCGTGCATTTACGTTGAGAGTGGAGTAGAGGAGAAGTTGGTATTGGAGTGCGTTGAGTTTAATATATACGTTGGCCCAGTACTGCTGTCAATGCACAGTAAGCTGTGAACATTGCTCGGGGAAGGAACTCGGAAGGAGTTTGTGTCAACATTTTATTAAGATTTGGAGTTTTTTTTACTTACGATTATTCCAAATCTGATTATATAATATACTGCAAGGAACTTGAGCGGTGGTACTAAAGATTTAAGAGAAATTTTAATTATCATAACAATAACATATTTTCACCCAGTGAAGGGAATAGTGATACTGAAAAATCTATTTAAAAACAATTGAAAACTTTTGGTGCTCATAAGAAGACTTGGAAGACTAACAGTAAACCGGATAAGGACTTTTCTCAACACAACTTACTCCCTTGATGGTCACATGAAATCACGTAGAGCTTCGGATTTCTCTATCAACATGGTAAGCAAAAGCAACTCTTGTCTCAATTAATTAAAAAGTCTCAGGGTGTCTTCAGTAGCCCCCGGGATTTCTTTTTATTCCTTAAACATCTAAATCCAATTCAATACAACTCCAGTAAGTAGCAGTGCCGAATCATCTATCATATAATCATCTTAATCAACTATTTGAGAAATTAGGAGATTATTGTTGAATCTTGAATGTCATTTGAAGAAGATACGAGTGGTTGACTATAATTACTACAAACTACGATTCTTATCCCCGCGAACCTTGAGAGAGAATGCAGAAGGCGTGAAGACGGTCAGAATATTTCCAAAAGATTAGAAGCCATAGGGATTTCTGTGCATCTCGGCTCATTTCCAGAAACATTCCCCATTACTTTCCGAGTAATAAAAAAAAAGTTTCAAAAGTCTGAAGTTCAGTGTGATTTTCCCTATAGTAGTAACAAGGTATATATAGAGAGGCTATGAGAGTTATTGAGAAAGGCTCTACTTGAGTTTGTATGTCTTTGGTGAATATGCTGCGTCCGGGGCCCCGGTCGGCACGTGTAGCCTAAGTCTGCTTTGGGTATGTGAGGTCGGGGTAACTCTTGCTACACTCTCATATTAAATTCTTTTATAACTCACAAGTTAAAGTCCATACTGAATACATAAACATTTACCTATATGGATATAGATTAGAGTTTCTGGGATTTCTATATTCAGCCACAAGCAAGGGCCGTAGAGCGAGTTGTACACATTATCATGGGATTTACTTTTCAAATCCTTACAAACATTTATACATAGGGGAATGGGAATGATGGAACCCCTTTGACTATTTCCAATCCGCTTCCAGACAAATGGAAAAATAGATTGTGTCTATGTCAGTATTATTGTCTTGCATAGTAGCTGGAAGTTGGTGAAACTAATATGGAAATAGAGCCTAGTAGTGGCTAGTAGTTCAGCCATGCAAATTAAATACTCTAGCCGAGTAATTCTGTGTTTAAAGACAACGGTGTTTTCATCTTCTGTCAATCCTCATCTGGTGACAAGGAATATTTAAATATATGGGTCATACTTTTGACAGATATAATCATGATAAGATTAGTAGTTAAATAATTGTAATTAATAGTTATTAATAGATTCATCAGCTAAATATTTTATTGAAGGTCAAAGCAAAGCTATCTTATAAATCCCTGTCCCTGAGACTGCAGACCATTCTGATTCTATTGCACAATATCTCACAACACCCTCCATGCATTCGCATACCTTAAACCTTTAATGCTCTTACTGACATTGTCTCTGTTTTATTGTTGGTCCAAAATCATTTGTACCTTGTCCTTGTCTGGACCTTGCAAACAGAAGCGAGCACACTATCGGTTCCTCAATCGCCAATTGATATGCCCATTATTACTAGATTCACACCTCGGGGTTATTAAATAAAATCCCAGTAAAATATTTCACACTTGAGACACTTGAGAGGATCATCATAACTTCATAACCTACGGTCCTGCCATACAAACTGGCCATGATTTATCGTAGATAATAAATACCTGATACCATAGGTCTCGAGTTGAAGATGAGGGCTATGCTCCTGGCTGCCCTAGCTTCGTTTAACGATGCTGGTTGTGGTGAGTATATGAGCCATAGTATTGTGGAGATATACATGCGATTATGGTGGTGGGGAACTGTACAATTCCTTTCCTATTGGGCATCGACAGGAGCAGCTCGGCCTAAAAAAGTCTCTCACGACGACGACGTCAGGGAAGGAAGAAAAAATGAGTCTACTCCACGTGGAGGACATTGCTGAGCGTTTTGTGCGCCTACTTTTCCCCTCTAGTTGGTCAACTCGGAGTGGAGCTCAACAGACCCTATGCACCCACCTCCAAGCTCCACTCAATGAACGAATAACACTCATCACCTCTATGCTTGCTATGTCCTGGACACTAGGCTACTGCATTTTTAATAACGCTTGAAACCTTTTAAACGCCTACTCCCTCTTTCTATAGCTTCATCGAGAATAGTAGGCCGGTTTTATTGCTATGAATTTAGTGTCTCATCTTTGTTACCTGCTTTGCTGTACTAGAATGTGTACTGCATTCCCATTCCATGACAATGAATACTGAATGGGCTTTATTCGGGACAAGAAACTTTATTTGGGGTTTCTTCGGGTAGCCTTAAGATATTTGAGTTGGGTGGGCGTGGTCCTTGAAAGCCATGAGTTGTTGAGAGAGGTTTCAAATTTGTTTTCATTACGATTTAGAGGCGAGTAGAATGTTGTTGTTGTTTTTTGGTAAAATATAAAAACAAATAATATTTGTGTTTTTTAATTTTTATGATGAGGTATGGTCTTGTCTTCCTCTAATCTAACTATTGTTTTTTGTAAGTACTTTTGATAAGGTTCAGAGCCTTATTTTAAAGAATATCCGGGACTTGTGGTAGTTAAGAATTTTTTTGGACTATCATTGTCAATTGTTTTACCTAGGCTTCTTAAAATTATTTATCTGGCTTTTTATTTATTATAATGTCAATGGTGGTGATGAATCAGAATTTTACGAATGGTCAAGCGTAAAAGTTGAGACCGTTATTGTGCTAGTACTGACAATCTATAAATTATGAAAATATGTAGAATTACTACATAGTTGGAGCTTTGTAGTTAAGAACCAGATTGCACGGACGGATTATATAAAATTACAGTTGCTGCTATTTTTACTTCCTTTCCGGAGATATTTTTGTTCTCTTTACTTTGGAACATTATAAATGGATTCGGTCGGAGCGATCCAAGCACTTCCTGACATTGTTGTTGCACTTATTCACATGCACATACTCTTATTGGGATTAAACTTAATTGCTTTCATAATGATATGATCATAATTAACGAAGTACGATTAGAGACTAGACTACTACAGTCATGCATAAACTATGAACTTTTCCACGTATTAATATGCATAAATGTCACTTATTTAGTTTGTGTTGTTTTCCTCATAAGGGGATTTTAGCTTTCCATTGAATATTACTATACTATATCATTCAGTTCAAGATAGGCCGGATGAAAACTTTGATTTATAATTCATGCTTAGAAGTAGAATTAAGATTCCTATTCATTGTCGATCGAGCATAAAATATCAAGGTATATAGTAGACATAAGATTGATCGGTCTCTTATTCAATGCTAGTATTCATAGTTAGTAGGTAAGTCTCAGCAAGTGAAGGGAAGTTTAAAAAAAATGGCTACACCGTTAAAAGACCTACCTTGTTTGTTACTTGTTACCATTACTGTGCACAGTTGAGCCTTTGAGAGTTTATTTCGCAATAATTTTAATTTGGGTCAAATAGCCTTGTAACTAAAGGGTAAGACAGCTCTGACTATGGTAAATCGCAATCATTACCTACCTTAACGGAGTTTTTATTGAACAGAGTATATAACAGGAAACAATTCCCCTCTTTATAGTATATACCATATGCTCAGTCTCTGGCTGTTTGGCCTTAAGATTAAAAATGATTAGATGGCCACGAATTATAGTGTACCTGCTGCAACATGCATGGGAAATTGTTGCATGATTAATGAAAAAATTATGACCACTTCATGGTGACGAACACTCGTGAAAATAAGGTTAGGGTTTGGTATTGACTTGTTTGAATATATGACAGTAGGAACGTACGTACGATTATTTCTTATTATGAATAAATAATTTAAATAAATAAAATTACTGAGTCAGAGATTAGACATGTTGACAGAAATTGAATAGAGTATTTACTAATGACAGTGCACGTGGAGAGTTTTATATACTTTTCTGGACAACACAATGGCAAAGATAGCTAAACTCTGCTCGGAGGTTAATTTGAGATTTTGAAATGATTATTTTGCGATACTTCATTATCTTATTTAAAATAAGATAAACTCGTTGTAAATTAAATTTTTAAAATGTCCAGCTCAATTTTAAATAAAACTGTCACCACTGAAATGTAATATGAGCAGTGTAGTAACATATTGTGGACAAATAATGGGGGAAAATATTTCCAACAGCAATCATAGCTTTTCATAGAGATGAATAAGCTAAATAAATGGAAAGGGGTAAGAGTTAAATAACAGACAAGCGAATGCGAGAAGTTAAGGTGGAAGGTTACTCAAGTTTTAGTTAAGAAAGGGAATGGTTGTCTCGAACACCAATATTATGCAAGTATAACAACGAAGTAGGGAGTCATAGATGCAGTCGTACATTATGCCAATTGCGAATACGTGAGTGAGTATGTGGAATGAAATACAGCAAGGTTTTGTTAGGTAGGGTTGTTTCATTACACTTGATTACACATACATGATCCATTCCCCGAAGTAATTTGCAAGTGGAGTATAATAAGTTGTCATTATGCACAGAATAGCAGATATAGTAGTATTTAGCGTTAGGGTAAGCTTTCTTATGCCCTCCTACGTACTATCAGACCATGGTCGTCTGGGTTAACAGTAAGAGAGTTTCAGCTAACTTGCAAAAAAAATTGCACGGAGTCCCAGTGAGTTGTATTATAGTAGTGCTTTGAGAACCAAAGTTGGTTGTGCTAATAATATTATATGGCCATGGGGAGGGTTGAAATGAGGAGGCTTGTATAGCCGCTGGTCCTGTGAATGTATAATGTGATTTGTACTAGGTTAGGTAGGGAATACAGGAGTTTGCGAATTTCTTGGTAGTTGAGGTTGGTGAGGGTCTGTAGTACTGCCGAGTACGTGCTAAAACTAGTGAGGGGGAACATACTGGGTACGGATAAGGTTTTGCATTCTGTTCTGCGTTGACGAAATGCCGTAGTTGGTTGACTGGTGGGTTTTTGGGTTGGGGCTTGCAAAAAAAAATCTTGACCTTTCTTAACTTTATCATGCTTGTGCTTTTGTGTGTTTGCGAATTTTCTCAACTTCTCCTGTTCGTACTACGACACTGCTACTCACAGTCCTTTTTTCACATGATACATCCACTACGAGAACTAGAGGTAGAGGTAAAGTTTAATAATGAAATGCATTGGCAAGTGCAGAATCTCATCGATGCTTAAGTTCTTATGTTCGATGAGTGTACGAGTATGCTTAGCATTTTGGACGATATGGATTTTCGAGAAGAAATTTTCCTTTTATTTATTGTCCCGTGTCTGTTAACTATGCACTTTGGGTTTTAAAATGTTTTTTTCGTGAATGGGGTTGTATTTATAATGTTGGAGTTTATTGATTATAATGAAAGCTTTTTGCGTTGACAGCTCAGTCGAGTTCTGAGCAAAAAATTATATACTCTGAGTTCTGAGTATGCTTTTTCTTAGGTTGGAAAGTTAAAGTTGTGTCATATAATAAGATTATGTAAGATGATGGTTTGGAATTTCATGGATATTGGTAGAATTTTATTAATGAGCTTCATTGAATAAAACAAAAAAATGGTCAAGTAGGACATAATTTCCTGACAAAATTAAAAAATGATGACCGATTTTTTTATAATGATTTTGGATTTGTTTACTATCCATAAGGATTTATCATCGCATGCTGGATAACCGGCTTGAGGAAAGATAGCACTGTATTTTTTCTCTCTAGAAATTGGGTACTAACAGTGTTCCGAAGGAGTATCAATATTATTAACCAAAATATGAAAAGTTAGTTTTAAGGTTTAAACGTTTTATAATTTTAAAGCATCATACAAATGTTGTGTCATGGTGGATTTGATAGATTGTGTGTAGATGAGGATAGGATTTCTTATTTCTTAAGTACAAGTTTCATGTATCGGTTCATCGCTTGGCCTGCCATATTTGAAGCCTTTATCATTGTGGCAAATGTGGGTTGCATTATTGAAACTAATGATGGAACAATATCTACCTACGGCTTGCATTTTTCATTCAAATACGGATTCATTCAAAGCAGTAAACAGAGCTTGCTGGTTTTCTGACACACTTTTAGTATCGTCAAGACGGTATCATTGCAAATTGCAATGTAGGTTGTATGTTGTTGGCTTGTAGGTAGCAACTAGCAAGCGATACATATTTCATTTGTCCATGAGCTGCTTCAAAGGAAAAGCTATCTTATTCACTAATTCGCTCGAATTAAATTGAAGTTAAAAATTATGAGCGAATACCTTACCTAGTTAAGTAACTAGTGTAAGGAAACACGTATTACTTTGTCTCAAAGTCAGTACCAACCAGATAATTTTATTTCTAATTATGGGGACGTGAGTTGGATTTCGATTTAAGTACTAGAGCTGTCATAATATTTTGTGAATTTTGTTTTCATATTGCAAGAAATGAATGCTGAGAATCAATATCTTCTATGTTTTCTAGGTATTGAAATTCTAAAAATCAAGATTCAAATATGTCAGCCCCTAGCATGATGGAATTCATAAGTCATCAATTTCCAACGATTTTCAAATCTCCAGAAGGAGCATCCGCTCCGGACTGTGTTCCTGGGGGCCAGAAAGTTATCTGTACTCCAGAAGTGAGCTTATACCAATACACCTCTCCTGATATCGCTCCCAAAGGCCTGACCCGTCTGGAAGATAGCAGTGGTGTCAATCCGGAGCCTGTAATTCCTACCAATGGAATCAGAATGGGGGAAACTGGTAGCGGGGAAAGTGCGGCCGGAAGTACAAGCAGCACCGGAGGGTTCCAGTGTGGCTTTTGCGGCAAAACATTTCAACAAAAGAATACGTTCCAGAATCATTTGAGATCTCATAGGGAAGGAGAAGACCCTTATCAGTGTGACATATGTGGCAAAACCTTTGCAGGTAAGGGATCGCAGAAGTGGATTAATTAGATTATTTAAGAAGGGCAAGATTTGTCGTTTAGTTTAAACTGTTGACTCGGTGGAACTTGAGACTTTAATTCAAACTCTTCAATTTATTTTCCTCTTTTCGAAAATTTATTTAATTTTCAGTTGCTTGCTTTTTACTGAAAAAATCCATTTTAAACCTTTTATTGTTTTTCTTGCTTGTAGTTCCTGCCAGATTGACCAGGCACTACCGAACTCATACAGGAGAAAAGCCATACCAATGCGAGTACTGCAACAAGTCGTTTTCAGTGAAAGAAAATTTGTCCGTTCATCGCCGGATTCACACAAAGGAGCGACCTTACAAATGCGAGGTTTGTGAGAGAGCTTTCGAACACAGTGGAAAATTACATCGTCATATGCGGATTCACACAGGAGAAAGGCCCCACCGATGTCAGATTTGCCAAAAGACTTTCATTCAAAGTGGTCAGTTGGTCATTCATATGCGGACGCATACTGGCGAGAAGCCTTATGTCTGCAAAGTCTGCAACAAAGGATTTACGTGTTCCAAACAACTGAAAGTCCACACAAGGACCCATACCGGAGAGAAACCATATACTTGCGACATTTGTGGCAAGTCGTTTGGCTATAACCATGTGCTGAAACTTCATCAGGTAAAAATTATTTTCTCTTGTTCACCATTTCCCATTTTCATCATTTGAATCCAATCCAGGAAGTTTATAATTTATAGTTTCAAGTTGACTTATTCCGTTTTATTAATTAATATGTCCAGGTTGCACATTACGGTGAAAAGGTCTATAAGTGTACACTCTGTAATGGGACATTCAACTCCAAGAAGTCATTGGAGACGCACATCAAGACACACTCTGAAGGAAGCCTTCCAAATGAGCTTTCAATGCCAGTTAATAACATCGAGCCTAGCGTGATGTCCCCTTCATCGATGTCACACACTCCGCAAAACTCAGACAAGGAAAATCGGGAATCCTCCGATTCAGAGATCTCTTCCCAGAACTCACCAGGGGTCGAGCCGCCAAAGACTCCTCCAAGTCCTATTATTTATTCTACCTCGACACCTCGTCAGAACCAACTCATTCATCAGCAACAATTCAAGTCCTCAGCCCAAACTAGCAACAGCAATTTCCAACGGGGAAATGGTAACAATAATCATAGCGGATATAATATTAGTCACGGTTTTAATACCTCTAGTTCTAATGGTATCATTAAAAATCCTGCAACTAATCTCCCGTATCCCATGCTTCCTCCCGGTGTCCAGGTACACCAGTCGCCACAGTCCAGAACCACATTCTTGTATGTAACCTCCAAATTGCCAACTAATCCTGTACTGAATGGCACAAATAGTTCGAGCTCCGGTGGACCTTCTTGTAGAAGTAATTCACCCCCTCCGATGCACTTTAGCCAGATTCATTCACCTTCGTCGACCAAGCAGTCTAGCAATGGTAATCCTACTGCTAATAACAATCCCACCAATTTTAAAGCTTTCGGAGGTTTATTAAGTAATGGTTCGGGGAAAGTTCCAAGTATCCCCATAACTGAGAGCCCCGTGCAACGTGACAAACTATTCTTGGCCAACGCCAGTTTACGAGATAAAAAAGTTTTACCATTTCTTGAGCAGTTTGGATATGGGCTTCCAAAGGAGTCGGCAGGTCAACAAAACGGCTCTTTTAACTTGAGCCGTAAGTTAGAATTTGAAGGCAGAAATTCTGAAAGAGAAAGCAGGCAGACAAAAGAGCACATCTCTATTCATACTTTACCTGAAAATTTTTCAGCGCTAGCCAGTAACTCCTACGGTCGAATGAATGGGTCAGTGAAACAAGACTTTTGTCGTAGATCTCCATCAGCTGAAAGAAATTCGAGATACTCTAGTGATAGCCGGGACAGGTCACCCGAGATTCTTGAATATCATCAATCTCCAATGGGCTATACTCCGGGTGGAGTTTTAGCTCTTGCTCTCACTCGAGGCTCAAAAGCAGCGATGCAAAATGGTCAAATGGCTAGCAACAGTATCACAATGAGGCAAATGACAACTCCTCCAAGAAGTAACTCAGAAAGCCCAGAGCTTGGGTTAGATTTTTCCTCAAGAAGGTCTGTCTCACCTACCAGGAATAGCGTAGCTAGTCTTACCCCCACCTCAACCCCTAGATCGACCCCAGGATTAAGTGAGTCTGCAGAAGATTTCTCTGATGAGCATCAGAAATCGGATGATCAGGAAATAAATAATAATTACGTAGGGACAAAGAGGGCTAGATCTTCTTCATCAGGTGGTGGCCCGAGGAAAAGATCTAGCCTAATTCTCGAGAAATACGCTCAAGAAAATCCAGCAACTCCTTCCGCTTCTGTGTCCACTGAGTCTATTCTGTCCCAGAGATTGAGGCTGTCTTCAGTAATCCAATATGCTGAGAAATGTTCATAAGATTTGACAGCTTCGTAGGTGAAAGTTAACTTTCTCCAATTAGTTTTCCAGAAATTCTCCTGAAAATTCTGTTTTATAGAAAACTGAATTTCCTTTCATACATTTATTTGAATTCTTTGCTAAAAATTATTAAAAGACTTACGAGTGTACTTGCCTCAAAATCAATATAGGTCTTCTTACATTTTTGAGGATTCCAAGCAGGCCTTTTCTCAGTAAGAAAAAAAGTAAACAGTTGGTACCTCTGCTTTGCAGTAACTCAAGCGTTACCTGGTTGGAAACCCGAGCGCCTAACTGGATTTTCCAATAACGAAAAAAAATATTTTCCCAGAACGATGAAATGAAAATTATTTATTAAAAGATTCAAAATATTTTTTGAAATTCTGTGTCGTAATTCCTTTCCTGATGAAGAGATCTTGCCATATTTGCAAACGGTAAAACTGATTGAGGTATAGTAGAAATGATAAATTAAGTCAGTCCTATATGCCTTTGTTGATGGACTATAAGGAATGATTTAAATTCTCTGTCAAATTATTGACATTGTAGTCCCAGGATATCCGCCTGCTTGTTCCAAAGACTGTTAATTTATTCTGCGAAGAGATTAAGGTATGTTGCTAAAAATAACTTTTGAATGACAAACTCAGTTTTGTTCATCTCTCTAAGAGCGTTTCTATTCTTGTCTCACTTTGACATTCTAAATTGTCCTCATTGGAAACGGTAAATGAATTATTGATTTAAATAGAAGAAAAGTTTGTCACATTGTATTTCGGCTCAGTTGTCGGACCAAATGCCCCAAAGTTAAATATCAACGCCAATTAAAGAGCTCTCAAATGATAAACAGTGTAATGAAGTTTAAAAAAAGCTCAGGCAACAACAAAATTACAAATTCTAAATACCCTTATTGTGTTCAAAAACGTTTGAAATCAGAAACGATTAACAGCGCACAATTTTCGGATGAAACTGCATTTCATGATTAAAAAACCCCTTTATAAATAATTTCTGTACCTAATGTAATAAGTTTGTACATAACCTCTTCTGTAATACATGGGCTACTTAAACTATTTTAAAAGAAATTTGGTCGACTATTTGTGCAGAACTACTGTCTACAGTGTGGGATTGGTTAAGGATAGATGCGGAGATATTAGTTGATCAGGATAGAGATTATTGATAGGTTTACACTGTCTAGGAATGTATTTGTAGGAATACATAATGATAATGGAGTATGTGCTAATCGTACGGTATGAAACCCAAATTTCTTGGGAGGAAGAAATTCTTCCCACAGAATCGGGACTTTGCAGAGAAAGCTTTAAAGAACTGTACCAAATCTAAGTTAGTAGTTGATAAATCCATTAGCTTTACAATATCCAAAGACATAGTAGAGAAATGAGAGTGCATGTAAGTTGGTGTATGTGTTGGTGTGTACTGTGTAGTGACTCGACCGGCATTGCAACCTTAAGTACCTCCTGTCAGTAGAATTTTATTTCACAGAGTTTGAATGAGAAATCTATGAAGAAAAAATTATACTGTCCTATAATAATATTACCTCTATTGATAAGATTTTCCTACTACTCCAGGCAAGTACAATAGGATAGTAGAAAAGGGTTGGACTTTTAATTACTCTGTACAAATATTTACTTAGGTAATTTAATAATTTGAAGCCATTTTGGTCAACTGATTTGGAGGGTGCTGTATAGTAATTCAAAACGATGAATGAGTCTAGTACAATCCTGTACTTCATACGTCATATATACTCTTTGTCTTGTCTAATTGTAAACACGTAGATAGTTAGCAGATACCAACCACATAACTAGGGTTCTAACCATGGGCACACCCTTATTGGATCTTGTAAACTCCAAGAATGTACAATTAATGAAAGGGTGTGTTCGTCCTGAACGACTAGAAACCAAAGTGAAGAAATGTTGTAATTCGTTAAGATACGTAAATAGATTTAATAGTCTACCGAAGGATAATCCATAAATAAGACTTGAATTGGTACATAAAGCTTTAAACGATGAAACCGAATATGATGAGAGCACACACAGTGAGACGGAGAATGGAATGGATTTTTGTTCTCTTTGTTTACATTCAACTCTTGGCCTTTAGTAACCTTTCTTGTACGGATGTAATAATTACCTTCTTTACTTGACTATCCGTTCAGTTCTGTTCTCTTCACTTTCCCCACTTAACCGTAGCAAAATCGTATGTCCAATGATACGACTGTGTAAACAGATGCCAATATAATTTAGTTAGTAGAAGCTATAATCAGTTGTTCCAATGCACAATTTTATGATGAGGATGATTCTAAGAATTAATATTTCCCCAAGAGTAGAGGAATGTCTTTTTATTAACAAACGAATGACGAATCTCATTCCGTTGTCCAGGCCATTGTGATGTCAACTATTTTAGGTCGGAGTGTAAATGGGAATGTGAAATAAGATATCAATCAATCACTTCACTATAAAGTGTAAATCTTTTCACTTACCTTTGGATATGAGGGAAACACCGAATGTGTTCATTTACTTCACGCATTTCCCAAAAAGAATACGTGAATAGTTCTAATCGATGTACGTAAATATATTTTATTATTAATAATACTATTACTATTACTCATTGTTAATTAGTTGTAGAGGATAGTCATAGCTTTATCTTATCGCTCGATTTAGAATTATTTATCGCCACTACTATTGTACACACCTAGATAATAGATAATACAGATATAACACAATATGCATGTTTGATTTCTTATATACTGTAATAGTAGTTTGTTGAATACTTCATTTATTATTGGCAACTCCTAGCAAATTGGTTCCTACTTCAAAGGAAGGGAATTTTAACATGCGTTCTTGAAATACAACCAACTTGTTATGGTGTATAAGCTACTTAAGTTGAAGATAGACCATTCTAAAAACATAGCTTTTGTATCTTGACGATATTTCTGGATGTTTTTATTGTACCCTACGTTTTGTGTTCATGTATATAAACGGCATTCAAATGTCAAATGAAGTGAATCAATCAAATATTTATGTCGAAAATAAATGCGTTCATCCATATTCTTACAGAATAAAACCATCACCTCACTTTATTCATCCATTTAAACTCGGAGCATATTTGCAATGTTTGGATTCAACAAAAGTCTGAATCTTAAGTTAATTACACAATATTCATAAAACTAATATTCCAGTAAAGAAGATCTTGGAACCCTCAACAGAGCTAGATGAGAAATAAGAGGACTCCTAATGTTGGGTAACCGAGCTCGAGAGGACCCCAAAGGTCATATTATATCTATTGCAAAAAAAAACTATGATAGATACAAGTAGTTAAGTAGGAAAACCCACCGATAAACGCTAAGTAATAAAACTGATGAAATATAAACAATTTATTTCTATCGAGTCGATTGAAAGTTCATTTAAGTTCATTTCCTCAATCCCAATGCATTTTGAAGAGCATCGTAAGAATAATTAAGGGCTAGTCTATTTTAGAAGAAAATGCAAGCTCTTTCTTCTCGCTTTAATAATTAGTTTAGCTACAAATATGGCAAATTCTGGAGTGTTTTTTAAACGGTTTAACTTCCACACCTATCGAATTATCTTGTATCATTCAGATTTTAAAATTGTTTTCAGATGCAGGTATAGTTCTGTGCTGGTAACAAAACATCAAAATTAAATTAAACTAAACGTTAAACTAAGTTTTTACTAGTTGAATAAAATTGAGCTAAAACTGTTTGAATTGTTGCCGTAGACATCAGTTCATAAAAAGTATATCTTTCATCCCCTTACACAAAGGCTGACCTAATTGTAGGGATCACCTTTAACTCTTATTATTATTTATTGGTATGTTTGAGCTGTGACGAATGCAACAAGAGAATGAGAATGAAGTGTGTAACGTATTTAATTTCCTACCACTGATATATGTGTTTCACTTCCTTAGGTTAACTGGAGTATAAATATGAAAGGTCAAGGAAAGGTCAATTCCAGTGAATGGATAGATTTGAGAGATTGCTTGGCATTTACTCACATGCATTTGCTGTTACGTGCATATGTTATCTACGAAGTCATGATTTCTTTTGCTGAAGTGGTGTTTAGCTTGTAACGGTTTTAAACATAGAATATGAACACTTACAACATATGCATATGGTCAGTAAAGCAATACAAGCGGCCAAATCAGGGTAATGAAAAATTAGATCGATTTTTGAAATTTGCATACATCCTCTGGAAATGTAGAAGTCTCATGCAATTTCAGCCATAACATAATAAAATATAAGTCCAGTAGAATAATCTGTTCTAAAATAAAATCATATTCAATTATTTATTTATTACATATAGTTTCAATCACAGCATAAATGTGATCAAACTCTTCGTCTATGAATTGAATAACTCCAATTTCTATTCACATTGGAGACAATCGAGTATCTATACTTCTCGAATACTTTCACTCCCGGCTTTCACTTACAATCTTACATGTATGTATGAATCCAAACCAGCGTCCGTTCAATATCTCCAAAACAACTATTAACAATGAACTTTGTACATATAGATAAAAAAAATCATTTCAAATTTACTTTCTATTGCTAATAGTATTCCAGGATGCATGATTTAAAATCAAATTCCAAAATTATGCATACGATTTCCAATAACTCTAGGTCAATCTCATTGAAAATCCCCTATGGGTCGAAGCCAGTACAGTATGCCGCAAATAAGACAATAAGAAAAACATCAAGTAATCCTTAAATTTTAGAAATATTGAATTCGTTTATTTCAAATAGCATGATACATAATCTTTACTTTCAACACTTAAGCCTTGAAGTTGTACTGGAGCACGTGTCAAGGACAAATCGGATTTCTAAGCTGGATTTAAAGTCCAATACAAGTGTCTACTTATAGCTTATGACGTCCGTATTTGAGTACACATACTTACTAGCTGTCATGTTTTATCTTAGCGATGCTGATAACATTTTCGGTCTTATTTCATTCCTTAGAGAAGCTTCATACTACTAGATGAAAATAACTACTCAAAATCATTCTACAAAACCAAGATAACAAGCTTCGTTTAATGCCTGTCCAAGATTTTTTTTTAGTTTTCCTTCTTCGACATGTGAATCAACCAATCTTAAATGTGAAACTATTTCAAATTGAGTAACACTGGTTGTTGTTCAAACTTTCGTTGAAACGTACGGAGAAAGGATGTTTTCTTCAGCAGAGAAATGGAAGGAAAAAAGAGAGATAAAAAAGTTTTTTTTAAATCTGAAGATTAAATGGGCCAGGCACGTGGCGAACTTGACAGTAGCAACCAAGGAAAATAGGTCAAGTCGGTTCCGCGTTCTATTCTCCTGGGAAAGGATTGGACGAGCTTCGTATATAAACGCACTTTACTATAAACATTTTGCAATCCTGAAGGGGTTGCGGATACTGCGTGCGTGGGTAAAGCCTACGCAATATGTACTTTTGTAAGCACTTTCCCAGTAGTCTAGCTAATATTATGTTTGCATGCCAAAGAAATCGAGGAAAGAACACGGAAAAGATTTAAACACGGAAAACATTAAGGACGATTTTTTAAAAATAAGTACATAAGATGATAGAGTTTTTATACTATTTTAATGCACGTTAGTACAATGAAATCGATTAAAAATAACGAGTGCAATTCCTAGATATTTCCCTTTTGATTCAAAGAGATTATTAAAATCATTATTATTAAAAGTACCACACAATAAGGGCACGAACATCTATCCTGTCCTCCTATATATTTGACACACACTCTCTTGTAGTAGTTTTAGTATGTCATATTTATTATAGGAAGAGGGACTACTTTCGGAATCGAATCCTATCGAAAGCTGGAGGAAAGATGGATACAAAACTATCCTATGGATTTCAACAAAGATCGAATAATTGTTCACCTAGTTTTCTAAGTTAAACATTGTATCCCCCATCAAAAACATGGGATCCTTCATAATATCACCATAATATCACAACAAACATACGAAAAGGCAAGAAAGTAAGTCCCATGTTGTACTAGTAAAAACTAGTCAGTCCGAAGTTTAACCTAAATAATGCCATCCTATCTAGATCAGAAGCTAACTTGAGAATGTCGAGGTAAGTTAATAGCTGTTAAGCTACTCGACTTGAAATTAAATATGTCAAAAAGGACAGGGCTCATCGAACAAGTGATTTTGATTGAAAACGCATTTCCGCCCACTTAAAAAGCTCACATCGGCCACTTTCAGGGTACACGAGCAGAGCAAAAACCTTGTTCTCACAATTGAGGCCGATAGGTACTTCTAGAATCTGATAATTCAGCAACCGGTTGTGTACACTAGAAAAGCAGGTAGAAGGAAATGCAAGGGAGAATCGGGTTTCGGGCCTAATTCCAGTCCGGGCCTCCCAATGCAACAGCTCACTCAAGTGCAGTGGGTTTCTCTGCTTTCTCTTCCTTCTTCTCAAGGTCCTGAGGTCCCTAATAATATCCTGGAAAGTTCTGATGGATGTATGGACACGTGGAGCTATTCAGAATACAATCAGAATAACTCATCCAAGTCCGAAGGTTCTTCACTGGCCTCAATTTCCTTTTTCGGTTTCCCTTTGAAATCGTTGTGTCAAGTGAAGAACAGGCCTAACGCGTGCAACACTATAATGCCAACTCTTTCAAGGATAAATCCTTCGCGTGGCATCAATTCAATGACGTCGGTTTGGGAAATTTTCATTAAAGGCCTTAAACTAAAAACCTTTGAACTAGGAGGAACAACTTTTTAATTTTTAATTTTTAATCACTCAATCACCAAAATGCCTACCTTACGGAAAAATTATCAAAGATAGAGTATTTAGTATATATGGCATAGTAGAGTGGATTCAGTTATTTTTTATTAGCAGCTTAAAAATAAATTTCAAAAGGTAAGAAGGACCAACTATTCAGGAGTCAGTTGACTTGGCCCACACAAGCTTTTGGTTAGGAACTATATCTGTATCGGTTCATATTTCAAGTTTCAAGTTATCGATTGTTAATCCATCAATCCTTGTAATTATTATTAATGAGGCTTGGTGGATGGGTTCGAAAGGGCAATGAAAATACTGAGATTTCAAATGAATGCAACACTCGGGAGCAAAATAATATTCAGTAATTGGGGTTGCAACTCGAAAGGAGTTGACGTAGATATTAAGTGTCTGTGTGACATAGTAATGGATTGAGCTGAAGATGAGAGAAATTCTCCCTCGTATAGCTTAAGCCTTATGGTACGGGGCCATATTGAATTTAGGGTCAGCGCTTAGACCACAGCTCATTGAGCTCAATTACTACTAACTAACCAAACGTAACTTGAAGCTTTAGGAAAGTTTGTGTAACCTCCCTCAAGGGATATTAAAATAGTAGACTTTCCTTCACTAGTTTAAGTAAATCCCCTAGCAGTACTAATAATTAGTATGTGTGTATATTTATTCATTCAGATCTTATTATCATAGAAACATCCATTTTTTATATCCAGATCCATAGATCCATTTTTTAAGGGGTAAGTAGGATATAGGGGTTTCGAAAACTATTAGTAAGTAATAATATAAGTGGATATTATACAATATTCTATTCCATAGCTTTGAGAGGTCACAGGCATTGCCATAATTAAATGTATAGGACTTGTAGTGTTATTCTCACTCATTGTACTGTCAGGATTTTGAGCCTTCTTTAAATTTCCGCCTGCTGAAAGGGTTAAGTCTGACAAGTTTAATATTCCAAACAAAGGAAATACCTATAAAGGGCGTCGATATCCGTTTGCGAAAAGTTTTGTTGCAGACACTTAAAGAGAAATTTAAAAATGCAGAGAAGGGAATAACGATTGAAAAATAATACTATTTTTAAACGAACGAAACAATAATGTATTACATATGAGGGGCCCTCCCAGAAATATGAAATGAGAGTTATCTAACCAAGAGTAATACATCACTGATTATATGCAGCAACTGACAGACAGGATGGTCAGACGGGAACATTTCTATTAGATTCCTTATTCTCGGTCTGTACTTTATGATACAATGAAATTGAAGACGGTTCAACTGCCACATGGACTTGGTCCTTAAAACATACAGATGATTGTTTGTTTGTAAAAAATCCAAGCTCAGTTACTAAAAGTCGATGGATCAAAATTGCAATTGCAAATTGATTGCAAAGTGCGATCCAAGACCATTAATATCTAATACAAAAATCCGTATATGTTTGTTGTAGAGTTGTAGCAAGAACCCAAGTCTTTCTGCCTACACTCTTGCCATCTGTTTGAGCATATTTAAGATACTTTAAACCTTTCTCCTTGTCTTTTGGCTTTGAGAATAAGAGAATAAGAGAATGCTTCTTCATCATTAGTATATCGCAAGTCTTAGAAATGAATGTTTAAAAGTTAATTTAAATTGTCTTTCTTATTGTTTAACTTTAAACAAGCTGTTGAGGCTTTCATCATTAGTATTTGATTGAAGCCCCTAAGATTATTTGATTTTTCAAAATAAACTCTACAATAAAAACTAAATAAGGATGGATTTTCTAAAGTGCTTTAAAAATATATTTCATCATAACTGTAAGACTGTAAGAACTGGAAGTAAATCATAATTTAATTAAATGAATCAGCTATTTTATTTTACGATCGACCTATTTTTGAGGATCGAATAGAAAGTTGAATTTTCATATGATTCAAAAACATAACTACCAAAAGGGGTATTGAATGAAGAGATGACACATGCTTATATCAATCGGAATTTTTTGCAAATCTATTTTTCCCTCTTTAGTATGCTAAATTGTAATGGTTATAAAAGAACGTGAAGTTAATAGTCCGAAAACAGTTTTGAATTATTTATTTTCCTATTGCAAAATTCTCGTTTCAGTACTAGTACAAACTCTTAAACTGTTAACTGTAATTTAAAAATGTACTACGAATGGTTCAGGTAGCTATAATAAAATTCTTTATTTTGAATATAATTTCCCATTAGTAATTAACATGAGCCCACCAAGGAACATATCGTCCAAACTTGTGAATAAACCATTGAAAAACTACGTGAGCATTTCTCCTAGCTACAGAGGTTAAAGGTCTTCGTGACGTATGACGAGAGCGCTCAGAGTTTGGTAATTGAAGTTTACATGGACTCATAATCTCAGCCGTTTGATTTAGTACCCTCAGGTTTTCTCTCATGATTCCAACTTGTCTCAGCCTTTCTGTTAGAGCTTTCTTGCTTTTTTGCTTTACATGAAGTCTTTGTGGGGGACACTGGGAATCAATAGCTGGTTCTGCTGCAGCAACCTATCAAAAACATTTTCGCAATTAATATTACCAGAATGTATTTATTCCCATGATAACTAGAAGTAGAAACATGTTGTTGTTTGTGTATATGTTTTCAAACTAATTATACCTTATTTCGATGGGCTTTGTACCTGCACTTTAAGTAATTGAGTTCCCACTTGCTGTGACCGAATCCCGCATGTCTTTCCGATGAAATTGGCATTATTCAAATAGATGTTTTATTATTTAGAAACTTATTTTGTGGGATTGAGAAAGGCTGAGATTCCTGGGACTGTGGATTCTCATAAAAGCTACGAAGTATTGAAGTATGTATAAATGTACCTGTACCGTGTGTAATAGGAAAGCTCGAAAAGGCCCAGGAAATGAACTGCTCACTGCTGCACTGAGTCTTTCAGTTCGTGTTAGGAAGTAAGAAAATTCAAGACGGAAATTCCCAGATTCGAGCCGAATGAAAACCAATCATGATATTTTACTATCCCAAATTCCGTTGATTATATTTTCATGATAAGCCTACGGTGTGTAGAACAAGTTGACAAATCTATGGGGTAAAGATATTGATCAAACTTTTGTGAATTACCTGTGAACCCATAATTATATATAGATATGAAAGCCATCTATCTCCAACTTAACTCTTTTGCTGCCCGATTCTGACTTTGCTTTGAACTATTATGTATGCTACTATCTTTTAATATCTCTGATTCGTTATCCGACACAGAAGTTCGATTGTATACATGAATGTAAAATTTCTGGAATTATTAAATATTATTTTTAGACATGGCTGTGTGAAATTGCCTTGGGCTTTCAATAATATAAGCGATTGTTGAATTGTTCAAAATGATTTATTTTCCTTTCCATATACTGTCCACAGGTGTTGAGAAATAGAAAAAATTTGACTAATCTGTGATGAAATGAACATTAAAAAAACATGCAAATGAGAAACTTTTTGATAAACGATAGTAATTTAAAATGTTAATTATCATCCTTTGAAATTGAGCAGCAAAGCAATTCGAAGCAAAAACTATAATGCTTGAAATGAATGTTTTCATAATAAATATCAAGGAAATAGTATTACTACTAAAACAAGAAATTAAAAGTAAATAAATGATTGAAAGCATTAAATACTCCAAGCTACAGTCATCCATCATCTAAATTTGATTATGCAATTTGTTATATAAATCATACATACTTCATTTAGATCTCGTGATTATAATGCCGTAAAAATTTGACTGGTTGTAGTTTTAACTCTTTGAAGGTGGTATACGACACACAAACCGCAACCCTGCATATTTTTTATTAATTAACTAATAGAAACAAAAACGTAGTGCATACTGACTTTTTACTCTAAATATACGCCATATTATTTCGATTAAAAATTTTGGCTTGAGTGAAGGTTACCTCACTAATGTTTTAACTAACATTCGTGCACCTCGTGCCACTCAAAGATAAATGAATTAAGGTAGGCATAGCCAAAATTCAAGTTCAAGATTTATGGCCATGGTCAAACTTCAACCTTGAGTTTTCATGCTACACCACTGAAAAGGTTATTAAGTGGAGTACATTGGCCAAAGAATTTTCGTGGGAGATGGCTAGACAGTAGAAGACCTTTCTTTTTAACTCCTACTGACTAGAAATGCCTTTTATGTTTCTTACGTGATATTTTAATTTTAATAATATATAAATATATATTTAAAGTTCAATCTGTGATACGGGGACTTGATCAAAAGATTTTGAGTTCACTTCTACAGTTGACTGTTGATTCTTGAACATGGAATTAGTTATTGGAGGCATGGCGGCAGTAGGGGCCGGAACATTTTCTAATCCCTTAGAAGTAATTAAAATTCGGATGCAGTTACAAGGTGAACTTAAAGCCCGAGGAAATTATGCTGTACATTACAGGTACACTTCTTAAATTTAATTTTAAAATTACTAAGTTTATCTCATCCATAAATTGAATATGAGGAAACGAAAAGTATCGAGCAAAATCCATGTAACCAGATGGACTAATTTTTTAACAAAGTTAACAGCATTTGTTGGTTCATTTATTATCGAGCTTTTAAACTTTCAATGTTTAGATCAACTTAAAGAAACTTGAAGATAATTTTTCAATTCAATTATTCCAATAGGAATGCGTTCCATGCGGCCTACATCATCGGGAAAAAGGAAGGGCTCCTCGCCCTCCAGAAGGGCCTAACCCCTGCCCTATGGTACCAATTTATAATGAATGGGACTCGATTAGGTACTTATCAACTGGCGGAAAAACAAGGACTAACTCGAAGAAAAAATGGAGAAGGAGTTGATCCCTTAGGAAGTCTAATTGCTGGGGCTGGATGTGGAACGATTGGGGCTATTGTTGGCTCCCCTTTCTATTTGGTACTTACTAATCAAGTTATTAAGTTTAACCTAGTTTAAGAATATATAGATATAACATATTTTTGCATAAACTCTAGGTAAAAACTCACCTTCAATCCAGATCAAATGAGAAGGCAATTGCCGTTGGTCACCAACACGAATACAAAGGGTTGACCCAAGCATTTCGTCTAATTTATAGTAAGTACGGCCTAGCAGGACTATGGAGAGGAAGTACCAGTGCAATTCCAAGAGTTGCCGTTGCCTCTGGTGTGCAAATTTTTACCTTCGAAAAGGCTCTGGGTAAAGTGTATTTTTATAATTTACAGAAATACAGCCAGGGTTGGAAATTTAAAATGTGAAATATTTGTTTTTTATGTAGAGTTTATTCGAGGTAAAGACTATTTCCCCGATGGTCCGTGGATGACCGCGTTTTGGTCTAGTTTGATAGCTGGGGTATTTGTTACTATCAGTATGGCTCCTTTCGATCTCGTAGCTACAAGATTTTATAATCAAGGGGTGGACGCTGCAGGAAAAGGTGGGTGAACTTATGAACTATGAATATAGTCAAGATAATTTAATCAGTCACCAGTTAACACTTTTGTATGATAATAAATGATTTTTCTCTCTTACAGGAGTGCTCTATAGATCCGTATTAGACTGCTTTCGAAAAATTCATCATGAAGAAGGGCTGATTGGATTTTACAAGGGCTGGACAGCTAATTACTTCCGACTTGGTCCGCACACCCTTCTCCTACTGGTATTTTGGGATCGATTAAAACATCATCATAGGGTTTATGAAGAGAAGAGCAAGACTGGAAATTAATATTAGTCATATATATCGCGGAATTAAATTGTAAAACATTTTATTTATGCAGCAGTATTTTTTTTACAAAAACTAACCTAGAGTTAAAAATCCCAGCAAAGGTTTGGTTTATAGTATTTCAAATTTAAAATCGTAGGCGGATAAAAAAAATTAATGTTACAGCTTAATCAGAATTCTTCTTGCTGGATATGCTATTGGAAATGGGCTTAAATTCCTAAGCAAGAAGCTTTAATTGTATGTTAATTTTTGAAAGAACGATAATTTTCTGTTGGAAGGAAAAAATACAGTATTAGATTGATAGGGAACTATAATGTCTAGTAGTTATGACCAGTATTATACTTCTTTAGAAATGATTTAATTTCAAAAAATCGTCGGAGTTTAATATTTTCATGCAATGCCAAAGCATCCCCCAGTGGGTTGGTTGTATTTGATGTGCTCTAATTTACTGATGGGTGTGAACTTAACCAAATATTGTTGAACAATTTTCGCTAAAATAAATCCGTCTAGCTTGACCAATGATTTCTTTATTGAAAGCAAGCGGTCATATCGTACAAATAGGTTGTTCGAATATATAATATGCCATTATCAACAGTTAGTAAATTCTATTATCAGCCCACTCATTCTTGATGCTCAAATCGTACTAAAATCTTGATGATATGGTCACACCACCTTTATTTGCATGATTTGCATATGCGAAGAAAATATTTCTTGCAGCTAATTCTGTTACCTTTTTAACAGCAGTGTACCAAACACCCGGCACAACTCCATACTAATACGTTTATAAATATTTAGGTTTATGTAGAAGGTGGGGGAGAGGAGAACAGAAATTATAAATCAATATTGGTTCCTTTAAAATGCTCAAGCATGAATATGATAATTTTAAAGATAATAAGTTATGTCATGAAGAATTGAAAGCATATGTTTATATTTTGTTATCTAAATTTTTCTGCAGTTAGTTACATCGATACGAATGTTGTCTAGATAGGTTTTGATAGACTACCCGGATTCCGAAATCTCTCACGAATATTGGCGAGCTGTTTTCCCGGAAGTATACCTTGTTTGAAATTTAACAGTTCGAGGTTGTCCATGAGTTTTTTAGCCATCTCTGTAGGAATACTATTTTAAAAGAACGTAAAAAACTTAATTTTATTTAATATCTTGTATTTGAAACTATAATACTGTTAGCGTTTGCAAGTTTGATTTACATCACTGATCATCACTCAATGCACAATGAATTAATCCATTTTGCTATATTATTGTTTGAGGTAGTTTTTTAGCATGCACTTGCATTTTAAAAAGTAAAACAGACTACGATTGGTTAACCAAATCTGAAACAATCAAATAGATGATGAATACACTAGTCATCTGGTATTGTATATTACGAAAGTGTCTTCAGCTCGATAAACGTCTTTTTATCTTGTATTTCAACTTTGGAAAGGCTGGCTTGTTTAATTTACAACTAATAATTGGTGATAACTGTATGTGTTATCCCATCCCCATCCCAGGACACGCATATGCAAAATCTTTGGCAGATGAAACTATGGTGAATCATATTCCAGTATTCCTTCGATACAATTTTGCAGAGCAACTCAATTAATACTGTTTTAAATGGTTTCCAAGAGCTTCTAATTCAAAGTCAAGCCTCTAAAAAGTGGTAAGTAAAATCAACAGAATCCCATCACACTTGAATGCTAAATTATTTCTTGCTTTAGTTCATGAAGAAATTAAATCCAACGCACTGCTGAATTCGGTCATGGATACTTTATAAAAATAATTTTAGTGCCACTCCAGAAGGCCAGTCTCTCTACTGACTTTGCTGGCTAATCACCACTTTGTATCGTTTTACTTATTTTCTGTGAATAATAATTCTGCCTTTAATACCAGTTTACAAAAATGGAATTAGTTATGGGAGGAATGGCTGCGGTAGGAGCAGGAGTGTTTACAAATCCATTGGAGGTTGTAAAGATTCGAATGCAACTTCAAGGAGAACTCCAAGCTAAAGGAAAATACAGCGTTCACTACAGGTATGCGCGGTATTGTATATGAATCTATTATTCTGTGTATTTTCATCAAATGTTCTATCAATAGAAATGTATTCCATGCAGCCTATACAATAGGAGCGAAGGATGGGATAGTGGCACTTCAGAAGGGCCTTGTACCTGCACTATGGTACCAATGGGTTATGAACGGCACCAGACTCGGTTTGTACCACTTAGGAGATGAACATGGATTTACGAAGGACAAAAATGGGGAAGTTGCTCTGGTAGGGAGTATGATCACTGCTTCTACTGCAGGGGCTATCGCTGGGATCATAGGCTCGCCTTTATTTTTGGTAATTTTTGTCTTCAAGTCTCAAATGTGCAGGGTTCTATGGTTCTAGGAATTAGGGTCCAAGTAATGGGTGTCGTGTGTTTACATTTTAGGTGAAAACTCAACTCCAGTCTCGTGCAAACGACGCTTCGATAGCTGTAGGTAAGCAACACGAATTTACAAGAATGACTCCAGCATTTCGAGACATCTACAACAGGTTTGGAATTATGGGATTTTGGAGAGGATGTACTGGCTCAATTCCTAGGCTAGTCGTGGCAAGTGCCGTACAGCTCCCAACTTTCGACGAATCATTACGTATGACAAAACAATGTAACTCTATAGTGTCACCACTTGCATACAAGGATCCAGAAAGCTTAAACCAAAAATTTGATCAACAGAATTCATAAAACACAAGAAATGGTTTTCTGAAGGAAGTTGGATGAATCCATTTTGTGCCAGTATGATTGCTGGCCTTTTCGTTTCATTTTTGATGGCACCGTTTGATTTGATGTCTACAAGGTTTTACAATCAAGGAGTTGATGCTAACGGAAAAGGTAGCTAACACAAATTCGTAAATGTTCAGTGAAAAAGTTCTAAATTAAAAAACAAACTTTAAACCTTCAACATTTGACAAACATAGGAGTCCTATATAAGAATTTAGTTCAATGTGGGATCAAAATTTTCAATGCCGAAGGAGTTCTAGGATTTTTTAAAGGCTGGACTGCCAACTATTTCCGTCTGGGTCCTCATACACTGCTTTGTCTGGTTTTCTGGGATCAAATTAAATTTTATCATCATCAATATGAATTAGATCATTATAAATCATAATTTACATACTTGTAGATAACAATGTGCGAATTTTTATTTAAAATGCGAAATACATTTACTGTAACGCTTTTCCCAATCGTTCACAAACAACTGAATTTATATTCTGAAGTAAACTAAATTTCTATATTATGC
Organism: Agrenia bidenticulata; assembly: GCA_034694785.1. Taxonomy (NCBI): domain Eukaryota; kingdom Metazoa; phylum Arthropoda; class Collembola; order Entomobryomorpha; family Isotomidae; genus Agrenia; species Agrenia bidenticulata. The sequence continues at coordinate 15,113 of JAQFYM010000709.1, read as the reverse complement.
ACACAGCGTTATACTAGCTATTTGAATCCGTATTTATTTTCCATTTTTAAATCAGTACAAAAGTTTCTATTACAAAATCAACATAAAAATATTCCCCATAATATTATATGACCATTGTGGGTTTTGCTTTCATAACTCGATTTCCGTTTCGTGTACCGGTCTTCGAACTTATCTCCTGTATTGACACAACAACAGTGTGTGCAAAATTTCAAGTAAATCGGATAAGTTTAAAGAGAGTTATCGTGTACACGGACAGACGGACATGAGCATATATAATGACATACTTCGGGATCTAAAAATGTGTAAAATTGTTCTTTGAGTCATTTTTTGTTATCTTCTGTATGTTGAATTTTTGCAGCCGCATACATTGTACTGACATGAAACGATGAAGTTATTTAAATGGATAGTTTTATAGTTGTATTTGCTTTTTACAATTTATTTAGTCTTATTATCAATTGTTTCCAGTAGCCGACCTTTCTCTTAATTAATACAAATATAAACAAAATATATCACGACAAATATGCTTCGCGACATTTATGACTTGATCGGAGTCATTGAATTTCCGATGAACTTGGTGTGACTGCCTTTGGCGATAACCTCATTTGTAGATTTCTTTAAAATATCTACAGTTAAGAAAGCTATTCTGGCCCCAACCTTATCCGTAGATGCTTTTATCACAATTTCTTGTCCTACTGGAGCCGCATTCAAAAATCTAAAACAACAGAACTTTTATAAATTCTATACTTGATTGAACTGTTGAAGGATAGGTAAAAACTATGAAAAGCCGAAAGTAATAAACATCCAATAGTTCCTGATTTGACAATAATAATGGTAAGGAATGCATTTCCATGAAAATGAAACGAACGAGGCATCGTCCTTGAAGTATCTTGTAAATGTTTGATTGACTTACGTCATATTGATATTCAGGCTAACACCAGCATTTTGCAAGCTCGGATTGGCAGTCATCAAAGCAATTCCTGTCAATACATTTTTTTTGAATTTTAAATGGACCCGTGACCCATCTAACAATATTATTTGCATGCAATAAGTTTGAATTAGTGACTATGAGTTGAGATCTAGTTTATTTCATCGATGCAATAGAATTTAAATACTATTCTTGCTAGTCATATGATTGATTGATGGTTTTTATTTAACGTGCCAACCAATTCATAATACAGTGCATTTTGTTCTTCCATAAGCGACACCGGGAAGATATCCTGATATCGGTTGTGAATGTTGTGATATAGCTTATTTACAGATAAAAGGTAGACCATGACGTTGATAAGAATTGTATTAATTGGTACCGTTATGTATTAGTGGACATAATTTGACTTCCATGCAAATCATCAGATTTTATTGATTTTAGTAGAAGCTTCATTTATTAATGTTTGTGAATAAATTGAAATTTTACCTGAAAGTGTGTCTACTAGAAGAGTTGACACTCCTCCATGTAGAAACCCTGTTAAGTTTGCATGCTCTTCCTCCACTTTCATTTCAGCAACAAGGCTGCCGCCTGAAGCCTCTGTTATATTAACCTGAAATTATATGCACAGTGAATTTGAATGAAATGTAATCGTTGATTTACTTTAAAACAAAATTAATCATTTTTAGTTTTTTCATACTCCATGCTTGTAAGTATCGTTTGTTCCAACTCTTCCAGTGTCCAATGCTACTCCCAAAATCGGCTGTCTTTGACCATTCACTTTGTGAAAGTAATGCAAGTTTCTAGGTACATGATCCATGGCCAAGGCGGGTGAAAGTTCGTTCGTTTCCCAGACACCTGCCTTGGTCCACGTCGGCCATTCTTTTAGGAAAAGCTACTGGAAGGGTTGAAACAAACGACACTCTAATAATCATTCATGAGATTTCTAGCTTGGGCTACTTTTGGACAGCTTACTTTGTCTAAAAGTTTCTCAAAACCTCTTCCGTTCACCCGGACTCCAAGAAGTCGCCGGGCCAATTCTAGTCCTGACTTTCCACACATTACACAGCTCAGATCAAAAATTATGAAAACCAGTTCAAAGTCCCCCGTGCCGTTTCTTGTTGAAATGAAAAGTTTCAAAACTAGATAATTTGAAGAAATGCGCGGGGTGAATTTTTTAAAAGTTTGAATTTTATTTTCCCGCTCATCTTGACTTGACCTCATAGATTGAAAATTTCTTGGGCCGATTTGCAAATGAACACGAGAGAGAGAAAACGTTGATTCAATATTGGATAGTTACTAATAAGTTGGAATAGTTGGATTGGATTGTAAATTACAATCCTTTTAATTATTAATTAAGACGCAAGTTTGATGGTTTATTGAGATTGTCTGTTCGTCATTGTAAGTTTACTTTTATATTTTCGTAGCACAGACAGCACAGTAGCACAGTAGCACAGTGTCCAGTAGGATAGTGTGTAGTAGGATTGTAATTTGTAATCGAGTAATTCGAGTATGTTTGATGTTTGATGTGCATAATGTAAATAGAATTTAGGTTGAATTGAATTAATTAGGTTAATTTAAATTTTACATCTATTTCATCACTGTCGGTTACAATCAGCGTATTAAAAATAGTTAAATGATTTTACGTTGTTGTAAAGTTTGGATTTTTTTTTTAGAATTTCAGTTTACAGTCGCTGAATTCGGAACTGCGACGCTCCAAAGTCGTTGAGGAGGGGACGAAGATCTCTTATCAGCAAAAATTCTAAAATCAGTCTAGCACATTGCAGATTGCAGCTACGGCCTAGCTACGAAAAATTCACTAATTGAATAAAGGAATAGTTTTAACTGTCAAGATGTCACGGCACAGGAATGTACGTACCATGAACTACGATGAAGGTAATTAGTTGATAATTTAAATGCTAAAAACTCGGTACGTACAATTCGATTTTATGATGATTGAATTGTGATGTTTTATAGACTATGAAGGATATGACGATGTGTATGGTCACTCGTTGGATGATGACCACGGTACCAGTCCTAGTGGTAAGATATTTTCATAAATAATGTGTTACCTGTGCGTAAATTAACAGCCGATTATAGTGTATTCAATTTATTGTATAGCTTCGCAATACTTGTATGATCGCTCAAAAGCTACTCAGCTAGCCCATTTCGTCTCTCAGGAAGAAGATATAGTCGAAGAGCCTGAAGAAGTGGAAATGGAGGTCGGAGATCAAAGTTTGGAGAGAACTCGTCAGCGACTTGATTCTTTGACTATTGAATCTGCGGTGGCTAGATTGATTCCGGATGACGAAGTTCTGCTCAAATCTTGCCTAGATGCAATTCATGATGTGGTTGGAGAATCTGTTCCTGAGAACATTATCATCGCCCACATTCTACAATCTAAATTCGATTCTGAGAAGGCCTTGGACAGCATCCTTAGTGGAGCTCCAGTTGATCCATCGTCAATTTTTCGTAAGTTTCATGAAAGCAAAATAATTCACTTTTCTCTCAAATACATTTACGTCATTTATTCAAACAACTTTTTACAGCTCCAGACACACTTAAAAAAATCAAGATGGATGTGGGCCACCAAAAAGATCACAATAAAGGTATGTGTTTTTTAAAGACGCAAAATTTTGTGCTTGAGGTTAGCCTACTTAGCTAAATAATATTTTTGCATATTTTTTATCTGTTCCTGCCATCTTGGACTACTTTACAAAAACGAATGTCTAATCCAAAACCGTGTTTTCAACTACTTGATATTTGCCAAGGTAAGATGCACTATTAAAAAATACAATTAAAATAAGTGGGCATGAAAGTGTTAAGGTTTCTATGCAAATAGCTCGTACGATCTCACATACGGTACCAACACAGACTGTTAAACATAGACTGGAGATTGCAACTGATATGTCAGACAGCCATTATAGTTCTAAGAAGAATATTATTTCTGTTGAAATCTCCGAGGATTCTATTCCAGGAGCACTGAAAAAAGAAATAGGAACAGTAAACAATAAAAGCAATTCTGAAGAAGAAACAGAGAAAAACGTTAAAAAAATTGTGATAGTACCAACACTACCAACAGCAAGTAACCCTAATGAAGAGGTTAAAATGAAGAATCCGTTGTTTGGATCAACTAGCATTTCATTAAATATGAAACAAAATGGGATCGGTCACGGTAGTCAAAGTCAACAAGGTTTCAGAAACCCTTTATTTAAAAGCCCAAATTCTATGAACGATATTCAAAATTCTTCGGTTCATCAAAAATGTTCTACACTTTCTACTTCAACTCATGGAAATAATTCTAATCCCTTGTTTGGAAAAAGCCTGATCTTCTCTAAACCTGCTGGATCAAGTATTTTAACGAATTCAGCTACGGTTTCCAACCCTCTATTTGCAGCTTCGATGAAACCCGTGCTTCCGAATCCGCTTTTTGCATGCAAGCCAGTTTTGCCACCTGTTGCTGGAACAAGTTTCGAAGAAAAATCTACAACCGATGCAAAGTCAAACAATAATTCCGATTCTAATGGAGTTCAGAAGCAACTGAATTCGTCTTTAAAATGCTCGCAATTACAGCCAACGAACTCAAGGGAGATAAAGAAAAACAATTACAACTTCCATTCAAAAAAATTATTCTACGAGAACGTTGACACTTGTCTGTTGGCAACTGAACCATCATACCTAGGTAAAAGGATGGTACCTTCTTCTACGTACAATTCAATAAAAGTTTTGAATCACGAAGAACCCCCGTTCTGCAGTATCTGGTCCATACTTCAGGATAAGCTAGCAGATAAAATATTCAAGTTCGACACTCCGTCTCCAGATAAACTTGTCGGCATCGGTACAGCTGCTATTGAGCGCACAATTCCTTCAGAAGTGCTAGAAAAAGTCGAGAAAAAAGAGTTTCCAACGGTCAAGAAAAGTTCGAACTCAAAGCCCTCGAGGCCAAAAACAAAATCGAAGTCGACGAAGTCCATGAAGTCCAAAGGAAAAAAGAAAAGTTGATATTGATGAGGATTTAAAGTTAATGAAGATTTTCAATTTTCAAATAATGAATTTATGCGAACTCATAATATAGCGATCCTAAAAAACTTTGTAATTGAAAATCCACCTGTTTTCAGACTTGGACAGTAAAATTTTATTTATGTACGTTGCATCGTCATAAAATAGTCATCAAACAGATACTCAACTACTGTAATGCTTACTTATTAGATTGTCATTGTATGAACAAAATTATTTTGAATGCTTCCGTTCATACGTTTTCTGTTCGTAAGAAATTAGGAGCTAGTTTCAGAATTGAATGCAAGAAACTGTTATCAATATTAGAAGTATACTGTCATTGTTTAGTCAATTATGTTTAATCCCAAATTGTTTAATGATCGGATAAAAAGTTTTTTAAAGAATTGGCTGTTTTTTAAACCTTTGCTTTTATTTTAGTTTTGCTTTTTGTAAACGAGAAAATTGAATTTCCAGAGAACATGTCTAATTCGTCCGAAGTCCAATGTTTGTGTTATGGCTGCAATATTCCGGATTAAAGTGGATTTTGAATTATAAGTAATAAAGCTATCATAAGAATTTTCTAGTTTCAAAAATTAGAATTATTTATCTATATTGTACACAATGCAATACCTTAAAAAATTCAGGGCGTTGTTTTAAAGTAAAAGTTATGCAACTATTCAAGAAAAGTGTAACTTAAGAGCATCGTTTCGTTTTCTTTCATCATTAGTTGTACCTGAAAAAGGAGTTGCAGCAGGTAGTGCAAACAACTTGAAGAAGCCTGAGCCGATCAAGGTTATTCCAGCCTCTAAATTAGCTGTTACGGTTGGATTTGACCTGAAAGTAAAAGAAAGGTCTACTACCCCCACTCCGTCAATCCTTCTACCTCCTGAATCGAAAAACAGCAGCAAATGCCCATCACCGACTCCGATTGATGAACCATCAAGTAACACTAAAGCTTCAAAGTTAGTTGTTTCTAGATTTATCAGATTGTTCACGCACGTAGTCTGACAAATGACAATGAGATCGTGTTCATGTTTAAAAAATTCTTGACAGGTCTAAAGTATTTCGAGGTGATGCTGCTGTAAATGAATATTCCAAGGAACGCGGATCGAGTAAAGATCTACTAAATCTATTGGTTATTGGTCATGTGGATGCTGGAAAGAGTACTTTGATGGGGCACCTTCTCTATCAGTTGGGTCAAGTACCGAAGAAAGTTATGCATAAATTTGAACAGGAGTCCAAAAAGTTAGGGAAGCAATCGTTCATGTATGCTTGGGTTTTGGATGAAACAGGCGAGGAAAGGTATGTAAAATGTTACTATTGCATTAAATATCAATAAAGTTAAATCGATTTCATTTATCGAATATCTCGAGTCGAATTCTCGAGTAATCCTAATTTTTTTAATATTTTAAGAACAAGGGGAATCACTATGGACGTCGGCCAATCTAAATTCGAGACTGATACCAAATCAATAGTACTTTTAGATGCACCCGGACACAAAGACTTCATTCCTAATATGATCACTGGGGCTTCGCAAGCTGATGTCGCCGTTCTTGTCGTAGATTCTACAACTGGAGAGTTTGAAACAGGATTTGAAAGCGGGGGTCAAACTCGTGAGCACGCATTGCTTGTTAGATCATTAGGTAACTGTGATAAATATTTAGTTTTATCCATACCTACGCTATCGGACCGCTGTATGAAATTTACCACTCTACACAAAAGTCTTATCCAGATTTTCTGATTACTATCTGGATGAGACCAGCAGAGACTTAAAGGAAGTAGAGCCAGTTGTTATTGTTACCAGTCAATTACAATATTGACTATTATTACAGGTGTCAATCAGCTTGTCGTTGCAGTGAATAAGCTAGACAACATGGAGTGGTCTGAAAATCGATTTGAAGACATCAAAAATAAATTAATAAGTTTCTTAGTAAAGCAAGCTGGTTTCCGAGAAAGTGACATAACTGCAGTACCATGCAGTGGCCTTGTTGGAGAAAATTTGACAAAACCATCGACCGAATCTAAGCTAACTGCATGGTATTCCGGTTCAACTTTACTCAGTGCAATCGGTATTCTTAATTCACATAGTATTTTTTAAATAAGAATTAAATGTAATGTATTATATCTGTGGCTGTTAGAGTGAACACCCTTGCGAAGCCCCGCCAATTGGCATATGCGGGAATACTTTGCCAAGGGCAGAATATCCTTTGTCGAGGGCAGATTATATCCCCTCATATCTATTTATTGGCAAAGGATTCCCGCATATGCAAACCGGCAGGGCTTCGCACGGGCGTTCATTCTAAGAGCCAGAACTATAATAATCAATTGATATCAAGACGCATTGCGGCCGCCAGAAAGACCCGTAGGAAAACCTTTGAGAATTACACTAAACGACGTATTCAAAGGAGCTGGTGGGTTGTGTATTGGTGGAAGAATTGAAACTGGAATGGTTCAGGCAGGTGAAAAAGTTTTAATTCAACCAACTGGAGAAGTGGTCACTGTTAAAGGTACTTATAAAAACTACGATTTAAACTGATCTTACCAGTTTATTTTTAAATTCCTAAATAATTTTGTTTCTGAAAAAGGTATAACCTTAGAAGAAGGGCTTGGTACAACGGCGTTTGCAGGAGACCCAGTCCTGCTTTCTCTTCAGGGTTACAGTGACCCAAACGTTCTCTATATCGGCTGTGTTTTGAGTGACCCATCTTTTCCCTGTAAAGTATCCAGCAGATTTCAAGCAAGGGTCGTAACATTTGACGCAATGACCATCCCCCTAACTAGAGGTTTTACTGGAGTGATGCACATTGGATCAATGTCGGAGCAAGTTTCTGTAAGAAAGCTGATCAGTCATTTGAGCAAAGGAACTGGTGAAATTATAAAATTAAAGCCAAGGTGTCTTGCCAAAAATTCAAATGGAATTGTGGAGTTAGAATCAGTCCGACCTGTATGCTTAGAAGAATTTAAGTAAGTCTTTCTTATTTAATTACTAAATCATGAGTTACCAACAATTAAAAAACGAAAAATTAAAAATGATTTAGGGATGTGAAAGAACTTGGAAGATTCACTCTCAGATCCGCCGGGGTAACAATTGCTGCGGGTGTCATTACTCTAGTAATATGATGTTCAAATATTCTTGACAGGCTTGTAGTTGTAAGGAAGTTTTTGTGTGCCGGCTATTTTTATGTACACAATAAGCGTACTTCTATGTGTATTATATGTACTAATTGTAAAATTACTATCATTGTCATTGTTACACTTTACAACTGTTCATCTAAAATTTTGGACTACCCGTTGATAAATAAAAACTATTTGCTTTGAAATAACAATACACTTAAATCAACTATTTGTGAAAACATAAAAGTATGCAAAAAAAAAGTATGTTTCATAAAAAAATTTATTACTTTAAGAAAAATGTAATCTAAAATTGATAATTATTAGAACACATATAAGGGAATATAAATATTTATTGACTAACTGTTTTCTTCTTAAAACACGTCAAAATTGAAAAAGGGTTTCCGCTATTTATTGACTTTAAATGCTCTCTTTAATGATGTGGTAGGGTCACATGCAAACTGTCTACACAAGCTCGATGAAAAAAGTCCTCTAGATATTTTTTCACTCCACTGTCCTCGTCGTAGGTACTTTTCGAGAGCCCTAGGATAATAATAATTGAATAAGCAATCATTATAATGAAATATCTTCAATTTAAACGGTCGAAAACTTACTCAGGAACCCAGGCGGTGAACTCGTAATTTCTTGACGCCTTGGACACTTCGCAAGAAATTCTTTCTATACATTCGTCACTGTTTAAAACACTGGTAGCGAGTTTGAAGGCCCTGTTTTCGAACGCAGAGATTTGTCTTCCAGTGGCGGCTGGCAAGGTTACCGCAGGAATTGGGATGAAAAGTATTGCAGCTGCCAAAAGAAGTAATGCAAAACCAATTGGTGCTAGCAGAAAGCTTTTCAAAAGAAGACTTCTTTCAGATGAGCCTATGCATGCAAAATATATGGAAACGTTTTTAAATATAGTTGTAATCATTGTAATCAAAATCAAAAAAACTAATTGTTAACTACCTGCCCTTGGCTCCGAGGTGAAATGAACATCCGGTACTGAATTTTGTGCGAGAGGTTGTGCACTAGGGACATTTGAAGTTCCACCGGCCGTTACCACCGCAAATGTGAAGCACAGGCTTAGAAATGTGAACGCTAATTTTGAAACCATTTTAATCGCCGTTTCAGAACTTCAGTAGAACCCTTTGTTGATGCTCGTCCAAATGGTTTGTAACGAATAAAGCAGTCTGATCCTAATTTTATAAGTTTTGTGCGGGCACAAATCCTTCTTTCGAAAAGTAAAACGAGGTGAGGGGTCCATCATACGCTTCTCGTCCCGGAAACGCCTCATAGAAACTACATTTGTTCAAACTCTCATGCATGAGCCCACACCCTAGCTACTTAAGAGCCGGCTTGCTACTTATTTGCTTTATTACGATTCACAAGATCTTCCTTCACCTGGGGATATTTGCACTTTGTCCGAGATATCGGATGAGTCATGTGGGGAATTTCGAGGGGTTTTCATTAGGGACGATATTGGTACTAAGGAATGAAGAATCTGCTCAACTATAATTAGTACATTAGCCAACTGTCTGTAATACCTATGTGTACAGTAATATCCGTCAAGTGTTTTCATTACCTCCTTCTATTTAAAGGCTAGCTGGGAAAGATATTGACATTAACGTCTCAGTGGTAGCACATTCATACTATTTCATACCTTCAAACCGAAAGCGTCCTTAATTAAGTATAAATGCATAAATGGGTGGTAAGCATAAATTTCCATTGTTGTCCATAATAATGTAAAGATTCTATCAGAAGATGATAGGTGTACGATGATCACTTGATGATGAGGATAAGGCTTGAAATGGGACAATAATTGAGTTCATTTATTCAAATATTGAGAACCGCACATAGCAGATCATACGAGCGTGCATAATAATACTCGGTGATTTGGAGAAAAAATCTCTTGTTCTTTGATTGTATGGAACAAAATTTTAATTATTTCACACCTGCTATAAGCGAAGGGGTTTGTGGTTATTAAATTTTCGATCCCTCATGGGGGGCTGGCTATTTTCAGTCTTTGGTATGGACTTTAGTGCATCGGAATCTAAAAATAAATAGCTGACACTCTTACAGAAAGAGATAATAAATTATATTAGTGACTAGAAAATAAAGCTTTTAAATTTTAATCGCTTGTTACACCTACTGCTCGGTACTGCATATACCGTCTTGCACAACTTTTAATTAATGTGGACATGAAGTTTTATTGCTATTTTAGGCTTGCGTTGTACTTGCTTTCGAAGTGTTTGTTTTTGGGTGAGGTGAGGTTCATAGTTAGAAACTGGCTTCACTAGGTTTCGATACAATTGATGAGTTTTTTACTAGAACATGTTTCATGGCTACAGTCTACAGAGAATATAATTAACGTCAAGCTGTTTTTAATCGCTAACTGAAGTTACAATGGGTTTCTTAATTCATTGTCCCTATTCTATATTTTTCCGATATTTTTTACCGTTCAAAGGTCTTTTTTAGAAACGCTTAAGCAGTAGACTTTGAATAAAGGCAAGTAGTAGTTAGGAATAGTATGTATTAATATTCTATTCTGATTTCAAGACCAACTCGTCATATACAAACATAAGTTTTGACAAGACGGAACTACCAATAGAATCCAAGCTCTTTTGTTGAATGAGTATGAGAATGAATCAGCAAAAATTATGTAGGGCATTAGCTTTCTAAAGTAGTTTTCATGTACTGCTATTAAAGTGCCAGGAATCTAGGATCTATAGCAAATGATACCAATATTCAATTTGAACTTTGAAAATTCGAAAAGTTTATTTTTAAGTGTCATTCTGAGGAGGGAAATTCTTTCTGGGCAGGTCATCAGTATGAAATGCGAATAATTGCCCTTAAAAAATCGTAATGAAATTAATATTTCTTAACCAATCGAATTTTTTATTTTTTTTACTGAAAAATTGTGTAAGATTCGAAAGATCTAAAGATTGGCTATCTGCTTTCCGATTTTACAAATAAAACATGTGAAGCCCGATGACCCAAGATTTCTGAACCCTTTTCTTCCTTTATAAAGAGGACGAACGTTGTCAAGGAATCATGCCGATGACCCATGCTTTTATCGCAACAGGCATGAAAATGAAATTGGAATCCTAAAATCTCAAGTGCCGATGCCAACCAAGGTAACCAGAATTCAACTGTTTAAATTTCTAGACTATTTTCTGATTTCTAACTATCATTTTCAATTACACAATTTATGACAATTATTATCAGCCATCTTTTGACTTTTGACTTCTACCCGGCGACACTGAGATAAAATCAGAAAAACATCTTGCTTTTTTACTGAATTCTCGTAATCATCATGCCTTCTCAAGAACGGAACAATAGTCTTGGGATCCCTTCAGCTCCCTTAATTGGTGAGACCCGGGGAGCAATTCACAAGGATTGGTCAAAGAGTAGGGAACAGTTGGCGAAAGAGATGCAATTGTTAACCATTGATGAGCTGCTAGAGTAAGACCAAATACATATGAGTATTTACATAAAATATTAAATGGATTCGAGTTAATTTAATTTAATAATTTTCTCCTCCAGAGAAATGGAACAAAATCGACCTAAGGACCAAGTGATAATTGGAAATTTAGTGGCCTCCGGGTATCATAAATTGGCAGAAGAAATCTGCAGACTTATTATAGCAGAGAAAGAATATATTTCCATCGATGAAGAAAATTGCGAGGATCTTTCAATATCATCAAACGATTATAAAAATTTGAAGCTACTGGATGTAGTTTTACGTGATTGTGAAGATTTAGCCAAAGAAGGTAAGGATATAAAATGCTTGAACTTGGTTAGTAAAAGGAAGAATAAAAATCAACGATATCTCTTAATTAGGATTGTGGAGGGACGTGATATTGTTGCGGATGCGATTGGCCAGCTCATTCTTGAATTCTGGTAACACTTGGCTGTCGGAGCAGATTGTGCGAAGCTGTATTGAATATGGAGAACGCTTAAATGACAAAAATGACATGGATAGAAATCTTAAAGCAGAAATCGAGCTGGTATTGGCATTTATTTTAACAGAGTATCAAGAAGGGGAAGATGAAGGTATTGATTGTATTTCCGTCTTCCAAATTCTCCGAAGTCTAAGATTTGCGGCTGCAAAATGTAATTAAATTGAATAACTTTTATTTCCAAAATCCCGGCGAAAAGAAGCAATCAATCATCTCAAAAATTGTAGAAAATTCGCAGAGGCTACAAAAAGTTATCGAATACCTGCTTATCATGCCAGAAAGTGTAAAGTAGGAAAGACAACGCCTTGTGAAATAGTTCAAATCCTGCTAGATCGACCAATAGCTCTTCATGGATGGAAAACCACAGACACTATTCAAGGTTTTAACATAATATAGTTCTATCAAATATTGTGTCAAAGCGTGTCAAATCTGTAATCACAAACATTCACCATTTACAAAGGCGAAGTGTTAATCAAGGCGTCAGAGAATACACCTTTCTATATTGCTTCCATAATATACAGTAACACACTTATGAAAGCAGCCACAGAAGCCTTGAGCAGAATTGGAGAAGACGAGGAGGAGGACCAAGATGGGCTCAGTGATGACGCTTTGTTGAAAGTCGTTGAAGAATTGTATACGGAAGCGGTATTGATTGCGTCCGATGGTGATCAAGAATGTTATTATGTATTTTTACGTTTTTACCCTGTTGATCTAGCGATATCCTTTACTAAAATATTTCATTACTCTGACTTTTGACAGGTAAAAATCCGACAAACATTCTAAATGCTTTGTATTTGTACGGCAGCTTCGTTCTCAAAATAGGATGTTTGGAGAAGGCAAAAGAATTATTTCTTCAGCTTCGGTTTCAAGCTCTCCAATTTAAGGACTTTGAGACTGCAGGAATCGCATTGAATAAGTTGGGTCACGTTAGTAAAACGTAAGTCAAATCAATCATGCAAAAATGATGAGAATCAGTCGAAGTAAATTAATCGATGACACGCTTAAATCTCTGCATGCATAGACAACAAAATCCTGGCGCATCGTTGGTATATTTTTGTGATGAATTGGAAATGGGACGTGAAAAAAACTGCCAAATTCTTGTGATCGAATCAACTCAAGAAATTAGCCGAATTCTTTTAGGTATACACAATTTCATTTATCAACAAAGACAATCACCAACATTTGCTTTACATTAAAGTTTAAATGTAACTTAACAGAAGAAGGACAACTTTTGGAAGCTGAGCAATGCTGTAGAGTATCACATGATCTATACACTGAATTTTTAGAGACTCGAAATAATTTTAACGACGATGGCGAGAAAGATAAAAAGGACGAGAACTTGTATGAGGACTCATGGACTTTGGCTGGAATAACTTCAGGGCAAAGTGTTTTGTGGCGTATGGTCGGGCTCTTGCGAAAAGAAGACAGATTGGATTACTTGAACAGCTTAATAGAATGGAAAAATAATCGCAGATCACTTCTCCCAGTTTCTCGACCTAACTACAGATTGACGAAAATTAATGATGCTGAGAATCACTGGAATCTTGGTTACCTCACCCAGAAATATGAAAGAAAGGATGCGGAGACTCAAAGGAAATCAATAAAATCTCTTGAAGGAGACGAGCGAATGGAACGATATAGTGTAGATTATGATTACCAGCATGATGCGGACACGATGAGGTATCGGGATCGTGTCATTGCCAGAACCCAGAGTATTAATTACAGCTTGAGTGTAGTTCTAGAGGATAGAGATAATCGTTTGCGGAAAGAGCTGCATCAGATAGTTTCCCACGATGTCCGAGAATCTTATGCGGCTAGAGCTGTAAAAAGGGCCACGTTCAATGAAAGCGCTAAATAATTTCACCTTTCAGTGGCCGTCAATTGTTTGTCGCTCTAAAAACAATTTATCTTAACTTTTTAAGGCAGGGAATGGATTTTGAGGATAGAGATGCATTATAATTTTAAATACTAAAATTGTAAAACAATGGGAATTTGGGTAACCACCATTGCAAAAATATTTCAAAGTGATAAGAAATGTATCAAAGTAGACTATATGGTTCTGAATATACACAAGGTAGGAAAAATAGCACTAAAAATGAATGTAAAATATTTTACCAAACAAATAAACTCTTTAAGACACCAAGACATTGCCGTATCTACTATTCCCATGTTTACCAACAAGTCTTCCAGCAATTATGCTCTTTGACACAGAAGATATCTATAATTTAAAACAGTATGTTTAATATAATACTTGACTAGTTAATGGAATTGTAGCTGACTTGATTCTGCTTAACCGGCATTCAACAGCCTGTTGATTAAAAAATGTAGAATAACTATCTCGTTTACAAATAACATGAATTAAATTCCTTAAACTATACCAAGCATGGGACAGTGTGATATCGTTTATCCACCATTGAAGGGCTGAAATCTTGTAATTGCTGAGTTTTTAATCCAACACGAGTTACCGTAATCAATGAAATACCGGTCTTTACCCCGGTCTTTACCCCGGTCTCTACCCCGGTCTCTACCCCGGTCTCTACCCCGGTCTCTACCCCGGTCTTTACCCCGGGGTGTACTCCGGTCTCTAACCCAGTCTCTACCCCGGTCTCTACCCCGGCCTCTACCCCGGGGTTGACCCCGGTCTCTACCCCGGGGTTGACCCCGTGCTTTTTCCCGTGCTTTTTTAAAGGCTTTTTTAACGGCTTTTTTAAAGGCTTTTTTAAAGGCTTTTTTAGCGGCTTTTTTAGCGGCTTTTTTAGCGGCTTTTTTAAAGGCTTTTTTAAAGGCTTTTTTAACGGCTTTTTTAAAGGCTTTGTTAGCGGCTTTTTTAAAGGCTTTTTTAAAGGCTTTTTCCCCGAATGGACGGACGGACAGAAATGTTCACAGAAAGTAGCTGCGCTACTTTTGCAAAATATTCGAAGTTGGGGGATTCGTAGTCGGCGCCGCCGAAAAAAAGGCTTCGGCCCCGCCGATAAAACTGATAACTTCACAGACATATGAGCGAGTGTGTGCGGATTTTTTATTTATTAGTATCGACCGATACTTTATGCGAATCTTCATGAAACTTGGCACACATGTTCTACGACCTCTATCTCAGGCTAAGTTCGAAGATGGGCCTTATTGGACGG